>CAKNWT010327080.1:2755-25117 GCA_932066315.1 Andricus coriarius | reverse complement strand
AATTAGGTACAATCAATTATACAATAAAAACAATTGAAAGCAATTATACAGAACACTTGCAGACAGCTATTAATATATTATTAGCTGCCTACAAGTATTCTACATAATTGCTTTAAATTGTTTTTATTGGCTTGAAAATGTATTTGAATATTCTAAACAGGATCAAACTGTAAAAATGTTACTGCTCAACTTTTTTGATTCATTTCAAACGGTTTTAGTACTACTTTTTACTTCCATTACACTGTTTTAATTTATTCCAAACTGTTTCGGCTGTTTTCAAGTGTTCTATACAGTGCAGAACTATTTTGAACTGTTTTTGTTTGTTTTAAAATGACTTGAACTGCCTTAAAACTATTTTTAACATACTCAGTATTGCACAATATCAAAATTTACTATACTACACAATGTTTTTGCTCAGAAATGACACCTGTGGCCGCAGAACTTGATGCAGGGTGCACAGTCTTCCCCTTTTTTCTTAGTTTCCCCTTTTTTCATGAAATTCCCCCTTTTTCCCCTATTCTCAAAAAACTTCCCCTTTTTCCCCTTTTCTCATTAAATATACGGTATTTGAAAATACAATATTTGAATCAAGCGATATCTTTAAAATAAGAGTTTCAAGTTTTTTGAATATACAATAAATAATTAGTCATTTTGATGATTTCCATTCGAACCTTCTTCACTTTGGACGATTTACTATTAAAACCTTTACATTTTATCTTCAAAATCATCCAAATTCAAGAATTCTTATTTATTCATTTGTAAAATTGAAGGGTTTTTAATTTTAAAAGTTTACAATTGAAAATTCTGCACTTTTAATGATTTACATTAAAAATTTCTTCAATTTGGAAGATTTGGAATTAAAAACTTGACTTTTGATCTTCAAAATCACCTAAATTTAAGAATTTTCATTTATGCGTCTTCAAACTGGAAAAGTTTTCAATTTTTTGAATTACCAATAAAAAATTAGTAATTTTGATGATTTACATTCGAAATGTCGTTAATTTGCAAGATTTAGAATTGAAAACTTGACTTTGGATCTCAAAATCATTCAAATTTAATCATTTTTATTTACACATTTTTAAATTAAAGAGAAAAACGTTGCTCTTAGAATTCTCGTGAAAAATCGAAAATTTAAATTTTGACCCCACGAGACATAATACAAAAATAAAAAATTCCATTTTTCGGTCAAACTATGCAAGATACGAAAAAAGATGATTAAACCAAAATTATCTATCCAAGAAAGATCTGCAAATCTATTGCAAATAATTTTTTATAGAACGCGTAGCTTTTATTTTAACCTGGAAAAATGACATTACAAAATAAACCAAAAATGAAGTTGTAGGCACGACAACTTTCGAACAAATTGTCAGGTTGGATTGAGCTTTGGCACATTATTTTAAGGCCCTGAATGTAAGGTCGAGTTCTTTAGCCAGCCATTTTTTATAAAAATTTCAAAATCTACTCGGAAAGTCAAACAATTTATCTTCACGACTTTTTTTGTTAACGAACATTATCAGAGTTATAGCATTTCCAAAAATTAAAAAAAAACAAAGGAAAATTTCAAGCCAAAAAACTAGATGAATTGACCATAATTGTGCACCCAAGAAAGATCTACAAATTCTTTATGAATGACTTCTTTATTTGAAGTGTAGTTCTTGTTTTATTGGTAAAAAACGACATTGAAAATAAAGAAATAAAATTTTTGGACAAGCGACACAATACCTTCTAAACCCAAAAAACAGGTTTTGGCGAATGTGTCTGTCTGTCTGTATATGCGTATGGATGCATGCATGTATGTATGTATGTATGCATGCATGTATGTATGTGGGTATGTAGATTTTTAGTTTGTAGCACGATAACTTTCGAAAGAATTGACAGATTGGATTGGGCTTTAGTATACTCTTTATATGTTGTAAAATAAAGGTGAAGTTCGTTAGCCAACCATTTTGGATACAAATTCAAACTGTGAGCACATTTTGAAAAATTTTGAGAACACTTTTTTTTAATATTCAAAAATTCTATAAACGGATATTAATATTACTCAAAAAGGCGAACAAAACATTTTAATGACTTTTTCTTATAGGAAAAAAATTACCGGAGTTATAACATTTACAAGATTCCAAAAAACAAACGAAAATCAACATTTTAAGCCAAAAAACGCACGATATGAAAAAAAGTCAAAAGGTAAAAATCGTTGTTTTTTAAACACCCTACAATATTGTCATAAAAACTTTTTAAATTTCATGAAAAATCGAACATTCTAATTTTGATGGCACAAAAAAATAATGAAAAATCACATATTTAATTGTGCAGTCAAACTATGCAAGATATGAAAAATGGCGACGCAAGAAAAATTGTTCATATGAAAAAGATCTACAAATTTGTTATTGATTACTTTTTGATAGGATGCGTAGTTCTTGTCTTATTCGTAAAAAATAGCATTAAAAGTAGAAAAATTAAATCTTTGGAAAAATGACGCAAGGTATGTAAAAGGATGAATAAAAAAAAGCATGCATGCAAAAAAGATCTACAAATTTATTAGCAATCACTTGTTGGTGGAAGGCGTAGTTTTTGTTTTAATGTTAGAAAATAAAATAAAACATGGAAGAATTAAATTTTTGGACAAACGACACAAGCTATAATAAAAATTAATAGACAAAAGTTGCTCACACAAAAAAGAGCTATAAAAATTTGTCATAAGTAATTTTTTTAAAGAAGCGTTTTTTGTTTTTGTTTCAATCGTAAAAAATCGCATTAAAAATAAAAAATTAAATCTTTGGAAAAACCGTACAAGAGACGAAAAAAAATTAATATACAAAAGTTGTTCAACCAAAAATGATCTACAAATTTTTTATAAACTTTTCTTATAAACATTTTCTTAGAACCAGTTTACGCTAGGATGCGTATTTTTGGTTTGGTTTAATAACAAATTTTTTTTTTATAGGATGAGCACTTTTTTCAATTATAAAAACAAGACAATGAAAATACGTATGTTTCAATGTCAATGCATATTATGAATTGTAATAATATAAATTTATTGAAATGATACATTTTTCAAGGTAGTTGAGAATAAAATTCAATGCAAAATAAGAAAAAAATATTGTTCACACTTTGGACTAAATCGAGTGCGAAGGACGAGATACGTGATGAGAATGTGTTCGTTAAAGCCGAAGGAGCTTTAACAAAAGATAATTCACAATCACCAAATTACAGTTGTCGATGCTGTGACCTTTAATTTAAAAAGGTCTCTGCACAAATGTGTTGCTTAGTTTTATGGAGACACGGAGGAAATTTGTTTGAATCTACACCAAAATAAATCCATTTTTTTTTTTGGAACAAAAAAATGATATTTAGAGATGCTGCAAGCCCCATGAAGTTTAAGACCTATTTCCCATAAGAAAAAAAATATTTTTTTGTACATCTTTTTCATAACCCACAATATTATCTCAATCAAGTTGAAGCCTAAAATTTCTCTTCACAATCAACCATAGAATAAGAATAAAATATCACTTTTCAAATATTAACACCGTAAGTCTGTTTTATAGGGTCCTAAACAAACCCCATAAGTGAAAAATGGATTTTGCGAGTCTTTTGCGCTAATTATGACTTTTTTGCGGGTTTCTTAATGCACATTTGTCTCTGAGACATAAAAGACCATTTCATACGGATAATTAGATGTTTGCATAAATTGTTTAAATAATTTATTATGGTTTTTAGCAATTTTCTCATAGAATAGAGAGAGAAAGTAACTGTTTTTTCAAAAAATTTCAACTTGTTGTCGAATTGTTAATTAGAGGGAGCTGCTAGCTCATAAATGTTAACAAAAGTGTTGTTTAAACAATTTATTATTATTGTTAATACTATTCTTTTAGAATAATGCTACAAAATTGCAATAAATGGATTTAGAAAAAATAATTGCTTAAACATTTAAGATATTTTCACGCAATCTGCGTTCGATATCTAATCCTGCAGTCATAGCTATCCACGCCAGATGTTTGCAGTCGAACTCATAAAGGAAACTGACTCAAAATCTCGATAGATTGTGAAAATCCTTTGCAATGCAACGCAATGTTTCCGGAACTTAGGTTATACCCATTACCCAGGTATAACATGCAGAAGGTGTAGAAACAGGTTTTCAGAAAATTGCTGCATTTCTGACACCTAACCGAAGTCTCTCAGTAACTTATTCAAGGGAAATTTGTATTCAATATGATTCGTGTAGAAAGTTTGAAGCATATTTTAAATATCTCTTTTATTTCAGAAAAATATATTAACAACAAAAAGAGATTATTTAAAAAATAAGTAAAAATATGAGTAAAAACCACAACTTTCTAGAACTTATTTAAGAAAAGATAGTTATTTCATTGATTATTACCTCACTAAGTGAAAAAGGGCAGAAAGGTAAAAATTGCCGAAAAAAACGCAATTATCAGGCATTGATATAGATGAAGATAGTCATAAACAAAAATAATTTGTTTGAACAATTATTTTTGCTAAATCTTATTAATTAATAAGTCACGCCTAATGAAAAATAGAGAAACAGTTGAAAATTTCAGAAAAAACCGCAACATTCTACCATTGAGCAAAGAGTACACGTAGACACTTCCTTTTTTTAAGAAAAAAATCTAAGCTCCATTTTTAAATGTTCCGAAAAATTTACATTTGATGTAATTCTTCATCGTTTTAAAATACGCTGCAACGCCTAGAAAGCAAAACGTTAAACGAAAGTTTAAAAAAATTTGTTATTAAGAAAATTGTCGCGTTACGCGATAAAATTTCTAAGTTCCGTCGATGCAAATTTTAAATGCTCTTCAAGAATCACATTTTACGTCATTATCGAATGTTGCAAAAGGGCCTGCAACGAAAAAATTTCGAAAAAAATTGCTTAAAAAAAGTTTGAAAAAAATGTTTGAAAAATATGGTTTAAAAAAAATGTTGGTAAGAAATTTTTTTTAAATTGTGTAAAGAAAAATGTGGGAAAACAATTTGTTGAAGAAAATTAAATCAAAAATTTTGAAAAAAATGTTGAAAAGTTGTTGAAAAAATATTCGTTGAAAAAAAATTTAAGGGTTTCAACCCGGGGCTACAAAACCCTAAAAATTGCAATCGGTTTAAATTATTTATTTAAAAATAATTTCATTTATATTCCCATTAACAGTTAATTTGTTGCACATCTACATGATGTTACGTAATATGAGAACGCTCCCTTAGATCATTGACATCTTGAGACTTGCGTGATATCTTTCATGTTTAAAATCTCGTGCTTGACACTAACTTGATCAAAAAACAAACAATTTTTTATTCACGATCAAAGTTCGGCTTACATATAATACTCTGTTCATTCAATCAATTCTTTTAGTAGGCCAGGCGGTACATAGTTTTGTTTGATAATAATTCCGACTCAATATGAGGAAGCGTTTTCGTTACCCCCTCCCCTGACCTCTGCGTATCTTTTGGCAGTGGCGTAAACTTTCAAAAAACGGTTTTTGGTTTATAACTCGTTTGGTTATGGTTTCTTTTGCAAACTCTGCATCTACGAAAATTGAAGTACATAAAATTTTCCACAAAAAAGGTTTCATTGATTTTTTTCATACGACCCATATTTTTCAAATAATAGCCGGGCAAAGTCCAAAAATTTATAAAAAAATTTTAAAAACTTGCACTTATATTAGTTCTGAAATGACGTTGGATAAAGTTATGCACTGATTTTCGGTAAGATCAATGCTAATAAATAAATAATACATTAACAACTTATTTTTTATTGTTTATAAATAATTTTATTAATGGAATAAATGTTTTCATTATATACGCTCTCTAAATCTGAATTAGTGAAAATTTCACTAGTTGAATTAGTAAATGCATGTTTCACTAACAAAATAGTAATATTTTGAGGTCTTACTTTTAAAATAGTGAGTATTTTACTAATAAATTAGTATAAATTTGACTAACACCAATTAGTAAACGTGATTCACTATTATTTAGTAACTTCGCTTTACTAATTCATTAGTAACCTAGTGCGATCACTAATGAATTAGTGAAGTGTAACAATTTCGACTTATCAGAAATCATTTTCTTATATAACATTCCGCGCCACTCGATGTTATAGCGAAATCACGAAGACTTCAATTGTAATTAAGAAGTTTATTAATAAAGCGATCTATATTGCTGGTGTTGAGTAAGTATAATGATAAAATATATTATATAGTAATCTAATGATTAAAGTTAATGATATTATAATATAATTTTATACTTACTATGATAATTTTAATACGTAATTTAATTTTGAGGTTACGTTATTCGAAACAAAATTTTGAATTCCAATTATACAAGAAACCATTTGGAATACACAGGATGTATTATATTAATAATGTATTTTATTTTAGTTATTGTTAGATTGATCATTGTATTTTTCCAGCGAAAATGTGCAAATGCTTCAACGAGGCTGCAAAGTTCACCGCACAAGAGTTGGCGAATGAGCTGTGTCACTGCAACGACAGGAACTACTATAGTAGTAGCAATTATAATTGCTTAGTGGGATTTTACTAATTTAATAAAGTGGACAATTTCCATTAATCAAATTAGTAGTTTTCTACTAATCGTTAGTGACCGACTTCTCTCTAATTGAATTAGTGAAATTTCACTATCAATTAGTGAAATTTCACTAATTCAGATTTAGAGAGCGGTTTTCACAATTGCGAGTCATTGTATGTAAGTATTTGAGACCACTTAGTCGAAAAATTCAGAGAATCGCTTGGTCGATGGAATGTAAAAAATCCAGAATGTCATAGGCGTACCAAAAAATCGAATTAGGATCATTGTAATTCACAACAAAAACGACGAATACCATTGGCGTAGAACAGGGCTCACCACTTTCAGCAAGTGTTGGATGAAATGACAAGTGCGTGGCTGTAACAAGAAAAATGTATGCAGAATTATTATGTATTTTATATATAAAGTAAGGTCAAATTCATACCAGTCATAACATAGAGTGCGAAAGAGATGCACTTATGTTATTACAACGGTTCACTCTCAATCCGTCAAGACGCCGGAATCGAAATTGGCAATACAGCGAATTTTTAAAATTTTGATTTTGGTATTTTATCAACTTATCTTTATAACTTGTAGTTTGAACATTTTTGTGAGCATGTATGGTTTTTTTAAACATAAAAATACAATAGAAAAAAATCCACAAGACCCAGGAATCGAAATTGGCAATACAACTAATTTTTTAAATTTTGATTTTGGTATTTTATCAACTTATGTTTATAAATTTTAGTTTAGACATTCTTCTGAGCATGTAAGGTTTTTCTAAACATAGAAATAGTACATAAAAAAATCCACAAGACCCAGGAATCGAAATTGGCAATACAGCGAATTTTTAAAGCTTTGATTTTAGTATTTTATCAGCTTATCTTTATATCGTGTCGCATTTGGCCAACACACTCTGCAGCACACAATGCCGTGCGTAATTCCTTCTAATAACATTTAATTTCCCTATAGTTATGACTTATAAAATTAAATGTTATTAGAAAGTTATATACACCATTTTAAAAACAATATGGAAATCTTTTAAATAAATTATTTTGGATTTTTTGGAAATTTTCGAATTAATGAAAATTTTTTGGGATTTTTTTGAAACATTTGAAAAGTTGAAAAATTTACAACTTTGAGCTTCTTTCATTTTCCGGGAATTTACAAAATATAAAGTATCCAAAAATTTGCAAAAATTTACTTCATTTCGAAAAATTTTCAAAATCTCCAAAATTTCAAAAATTACGATTTCTATCTTTATTTTTGTTTGCAAAATTAATTTTTAAAATATAACCAAATTTTCGTTATTTTTTCAGTGATATCCCTTTTTTTTTTGTCGGCACTTTTATTTATACACAATCTTGTTAAAAAAATTAATTATGTCCTCCATGTTTCCAGGCCATCCTGAATGTATTGAATATTATAAAAATAAGTTAATGAAGTTCTTCAAATCAACGTTAATATTACAAAAAATTCATTAGTCTACTCAAATAAAGATTTCTTTGAAAATTGTAGTTTTTTGAAATTCGCGGGAACCATTTCTCGAGGAATGCGCGCGCATGCCGGCAAAGGACCAGTGTGCGAATTTCATCGAGCTCGCAAGTCGCGTTGTTTTTATTTATTTCTATACTTTCGCATCATTTTATGCTGCGTGGTTTTCTGGCGATGTGCAATAGTGTGTGCAAATAAAAACTCCGGGGACCGCCGCTCTTTCGACGGCAAAAATCTTATTTGCATCAGTGCCGGATTTTAGATCTCTGCACGAAAAACGGATTAAAAGTCAAGGTAACCTACAACAGGTAACTTAAAACAGCCCAGATAGCAAAGTGCGCGCACGTGCGTCGCACCACGTGCGGATTTTCTCGCACGACGTGCGCGCATGGGATGACACAGCTGCGTCTTCATATGCGTGACAGGTTTGCCGCACGTCGTGAGGGTCGCACGTCATGCGTGCCGGTGCAGGTATGGTGCGTGCACACATTTAGGATTCGTAGAGGGTACAGAAAATATTTGCATTGATATTTTTAAATAAAGAGCAGGCAATTTATCATGAACGTATTTTTTATTATGGGTGGAAGGAATGTTTGTACATTTTAGTTGAGCATTAGCAATTCAGTTTCCGCATATTTGTCTCACATTTTCTGAATGTAAACAACTGAAACAGTCTACCTTTTCCAACTCGTTTTGAGGTTAAAAGCAAGAACCCGACCTAAACGAAACAAAAAACTTTCGTGATTTTACTTCTGTTTCTATACTGCCAAAACGTAACTATATTCACTTGATTTAGGATACGTTATTCAAAATACCGAAATTGTAACGAAAAGGAAACGAAAGATTCGGTACTTTTTGGATAACGTAACGTATAATTTGTCCTAATTTAGAGCCATTCATCAAAATTATATAATTATTTAAGAAAAAGTAGCATAGGATACCAATTTGCGAAAAAACTGTACATCTCTGGGTCAATTTTTAGAAATATTGAGAATAAACAATAAGTAATTGTTTAAATAATTATATAATGTTTTTTGAAAAATTTACTTCTCCAAACAATGACAAACTATTACATTTCAGTCAGAAAATACAATTATTTTGTACATTTTTTGGGAATAAATCATTATTTAAATAAGTTACATTTGCTTAAACAATTAAAAATTCTTTAAGGTGTCATGGGAAATATTAAAATTTTTCATTAGTTATTATTTGTATAAAAAAAAGACGACGGAAATTGCTCAAAAGTAACATTAATACGTAAAAATGTAGTTTTTTTATTTTTGGGTCATTTTTGGGGCACTGTGGGGTGTAAGGGTGAGTTAAAAACAAAAGTTATTAGTATGGTTCTATTTCATAGGTACTCCTCTTCAATCTCTAAAAAACTTGGCATTAATTATTTTTTATACAATAAAAATGAGAATTTTTTATTTTTCAAGAATTTTCAAAAAAACGTTATGATAATCTTGTAGGGTGTGCAAGAAGAAACATTTTTCTTATGATGACTTTTTTTCGTATCGTGCGATATTTGGCTGACAATGTTAAATTTCGTTTCTTTTCTTGGATTTTGAAAATGCTGTAACTCTAAAGATTTTCATTCTATCGAAAAATGTCATTGGAATAAATTGTGTGAATTTTTTAGTACTATGGACGGACGCACATATCATTTTCAAATTTTGAAAAAAATGGTCTCAAAAATTTTCAAAATCCTCTAACTTTTCGAATTTTCATCCAAAATGGCTGGCTAACGAACTTGACCTTCCGTTTAATAGACTTAAAAAGTATACCAAAGGAAAATCGAATGGATCAATTATTTCGAAAGTTCTCGTGCTCGCAGGCAGTCATACATACATACATACACACAGGCAGGCACATTCGTAAAAACTTGTTTTTTTGGTTCAGGGGGTCTCAAAACGTGCACATTTCCCCAAAACGGGGGGGGGGGGCGGGGCAAATTTTACACAAATCTAATACCTTCTCTAGATGAGAATGTAAAAATATAAATTTTCAAGTACAGTGAGCATTAATGATGATTATTTTATTGTTTTAATCTTTAGTAATGGTATTGAGAACATAAAAACAATGAAATATTGTGAATAAACACACACGAGTTATTTCTTACGAATAAAACAAAAACTACACATCCTATCAAAATGTGGCCAATAACATATTTGTAGACCTTCTTTCAATACACAATTTTGGTGTTATCATAATTTGTCGCAGCTTGCATAGTATGGCCGTAAAATTGGATTTTTAGATTTTTCATTATTTTTTATGCAATAAAAATGTGAATTTTCGATTTTTCAAGAAAATTCGAATAGTCGTTATAATAATCTTGTAGGGCGTGCAAAAAGAAACATTTGTCTTATCTTGACTTTTTTTCGTATCGTGCGTTGTTTGGCTGAAAATGTTAATTTTTGTTTCTTTTCTTGGATTTTGAAAATGCTGTAACACTGAAAATTTTCATTTTATCAAAATATGTAATGGGTATGAATTCTGTTAATTTTATAGTACTATGGACACACGCACATATAATTTTCAAATTTTGAAAAAAATGGTCTTAAAAATTTTCAAAATGCTAAAACTTTTCCAAGTTTTATCCAAAATTGCTGGCTATCAAACTTGACCTTTATTTTAGGGGACTTAAAGGGTATACCAAAGGAAAATCGAATCGATCAATTCTTTCGAAAGTTATCGTGCTCACAGGCAGACATAAGTAGATACCCTGGGCCATAGGGTGGCCTGTGATTGGTCGAGAGGCGTGGCCTGAAAGGATGGTTGGGGGTAGAAGAGGGGGAGTGGCCTCTCCTGATTGTCCGATGGGCGTGGCGAAAGTATTGTTTTTTATAAATGGAAACGTTACACCTCAAAAAGGGGAGGGGGCCCCACCCCCTCCCTGTTATACTAAGAGTAGAGGCTGTAAACTATCGAGTTGGAGAAGGTGAGAGCTAATTATAACGCAGATTAATTATCCTAATCTTTTTTTTTCTATTAAGGTTGAAAAATGAGTGTTGAAATAACAACAAAGCTACAATTACTTAAAAGGTATGTATAACATTCAATTTACTAATTAAAAACTTAAAATTATCCTAAACTATTCTAAATGACAGGTAGTAAATATACACATTGTTTTTAATTATAATTCCATATATGTTTTTATTAACTTTTCAACAAAATACATTTAATTATGCACGTGTAGAAAAAATAAGTTCAACCTCGCCAACAATGTATGCAATTAAGATGGTTTTCAGATCCATAAAAACGATTTCAAAATACAAATCGACGAATTGCTTGTCAAGTTTTGTATGAACCTGACTTTTGAAGTATGCAGATTCAAACTTAATTATTTGACGGACTAATTCTTCATTCGGTGTGTTTATATTTGCCGAGACTAAATAATTTACAATCGTTCCAATTAAAAAATCTTTACATCTACGTCTACGTTTTTCAATAATCGTTGAATCCTCATGGACCTTTCGTCGACACAGACAATAACATTTTTTAGTCCTTCGAAACTAGACTTCTGAAGAATTATTTCGGGACTATACACTTTTCTCTTTTTAGTGCCCTCCTCGCCCTGCTGCGTGTCATTGTGAGCCTCGTCGTTGCGCTCCTTGCCTAGGGTTCCGGAACCGAAAGAGGGAATCGATTCTCGATTCTTCGGTTCTGAAAAAATGTAGTCGATTCCGGGAATCGAACAATCGATCGTGGAATCGAATCTTCGACTCCGATTCGACCGTGGGAATCGAATCTCGACTCCGATTCCTCCCTTTATGAAAGCCCGCGGATGTTTGAAATTTTATTTAAATTAATACCTAATTTTAATTAAATTACATAATTAATGTTAATATAAATGAATAATTAATAAATTATGTTAATATCAATTAAAATAATTAATTAATGTAATCTAATATGATTTAAAATTATTATTTACCCAAATAAATTCCTTAAATCTATTATTATTTATTTGATAAAGAATTAATAAACAGTAATGTCATTTATATAAATTTTTATTAAAAGCACGAAAACTATCGAGAAAAATAATTATATTAGCAAGTAATACAAAGTTTAAAATTGAATCTGAATGTACTTTTAAAAAAATAGCGGAATATATCATTTTTTATTTAAAATGGGTGATTTGGAATTTTGCGTTTTTTCTTTCGCTTTATATAACAATTATAATTTCAATTCAATCTTTATCATTGACGCATTATTTTGTTCCTGAAGATATTCTCTAAAATTCTATTCGTGGGAGTTTTAATATAAATAAGTCAGCCAATTATTACTTAAAAAGATTATTAATACGCGCCGGCGTTAACAATGCAAAGAGCTAAGAAGAACAGCAGTGGGACTCCGATACCGTTTCGACAGTCGAAGATCGAACTGACCTCTTTTTCTAACGCATGGAGATAGAAAAAGAGGTTCGTTAAATTCTCGACTTCGAAACAGCATCAGTAGTGAGACTCCGATACCGTTTCGAAAATCGAACGGACCTCTTTTTCTAACGCATGGAGATAGAAAAAGAGGTTCGTTCAATTTTCGACTTCGAAACAGCATCAGAGTCCCACTGCAGACATCGATTCCCCGTGTCCAGAGTCGATTTCGGAGTCGGATTCCGGGCATCGAGAGTCGATTTTGAGCTCGATTCCGGTAAGCGGAGTCGACTCCAAAAACTCGATTCTCGAGCGCAAGGAATCGAATCCACCGAAGAATCGGGCTCGACTCCGGGATCCCTATCCTTGCCGTCTCTCAGAAGTATCGCTTTGTTGCCGTGAGCGGTCGTAAACACGAGCGTGTATTTGCCCAATTCAATGGTCTGCAGGTATAAAGGTGAATTCCCGATACGGAAGTATGATTCTATTATATCCAAGTGTTTTTGGAGTTTTGCCCAAGTTTCCGAGTCGAAGGTAATACCACTACCTGAACTGTTCATAGTTGTAATGACCGGTTGAAATTTTCCATGCGATTGAACCTCTAGTCCAATTAGAATCGTCTTGGAAAGTGAATGATTGAGTCCTTAAACAGTTGGCAGAATCATTTGTTGTGTGGTTCTATTCGTGGAATTTGTAGACATCATGACCAATCGTGTAAGAGCAGCCCTGGTGAGTATTTGTTTAAGAGGTGTTGATTTGGGTTCAATCCTTTTTATTTTTGGTGTCACAGGAACAGTTTTGGTAATCTGTGTGTCAGACGAAACTTCGGTAGTTTGAGTGGCCGTGGACTTTGAAAAATCAAAGACCTGCGACGACTCTACCTCTACTGAATCGATGTTAACTTGTGATATAGTGGCTCGCTCACGTATAAAGACTCAACTGATTCAAAGAGGTTCCTCACATAGTTTTATACCTGGGAAATATTTAAGGAGCGGGGAAAGCATTCTTTGTTGAGTGGGGAGAACCATATGTGGCGAACGTGGGAATAACAGTTATGTGACACATGTAAAAAAGGAATATAATGTCGTATTTCCTAGAAATTACACAATAGACCCGGTATTTTATAGAAATCATACAAAATAATCCATCTGTCATGGAAATCGGACAACAGAACACATGTCTATCATAAATCATACAAAATAATTCTAATTTCCACGAAAATTACATAAAAGGACACGTGTGTCCTATAAATCACACAAAAGAATTAGAAATTACACAATAGACCAGGTGTTCCATTGAAATCATACAAAGGAATCCATATGACATGAAAAGTGGTCAACAGAACACGTCTCTATTAGAAATCATACTACAGAATCATAATTTTATCGGAAAATTACACAAAAGTACACGTGTCTCCATATGTCATGAAAAGTGGACAAAAGAACACTTGTCTATCAGAAATCATACAAAAGAATTCTAATTTTATCGGAAAATTACACAAAAGTACACGTGTCTCCTATACATTACAGAAAAGAATCTGTATGACATTGTTAGTCTTGTCGTTGCGTTCCTTGCTGTCCCTCAGAAGTACCGCTTTGTTGCCGTGAGCGGTCGTAAACACGAGCGTATATTTACCCAATTCATTGGTTTACAGGTATAAAGGTAAATTCCCGAAACAGAGGTATGATTCTAATATATCTAAGTGTTGTTGGAGTTTTGAGCAGTATGATTCTTTATATCCATATGCTATTGGAGTTTTACCCAAGTTACAGAGTCGAAGGTGATACCGTTGACTTGCCTGAATTGTTCATAATTTTAATGACTTGTTGAAATTTTCCATGTGATTGAACCTCTAGTCCAATTAGAATCGTCTTGCAAAATGAATGATTAAGTTTGTAAACAGTAGACAGAATCATTTGTTGCGTGGTTCTCTTCGTGAAGTTTGTAGACATCATAACCAAGCGTTTAAGAGCAGCTTTAGCAAGTACTTGTTTAAGAGGCGATGACTTGATTTGATCCTTTTTATGTTTGGTGATTCAGGAAAAGTTTAATTAGTGAGTCTCGGATGAAACTTCGACATATTAAGTTGCCGTGGACTTTGAAAAATCAAAGACCAACGAGGATTCTATCTCTCCTGAATCAGTGTTAACATGCGAGATAGGAGTTCGTTTAGATGTAAAAACTCAACCAGGCTGTGGACACTCAATGCTTTAGAAGTGCAGGCGTATATTCGGCGGTGGCGCCATCGAACGAGCCCGCAGGTTTTCAAGATAAGATAATAGATGCTTGAGGTTATATCCAGATGATGTGTAGATAACCTAATTAAAAAACTTAATAAATTGAAAAAAGTAATAGAAAAACAAATAGAAATACATAAATAATAACTGGAATAATTATTTATGTATTTCTGTTTGTTTTTCTATTGGGTTTTTCCATAAAAACGTGTTTTAAGGAAAAGCCAAAGATGATAGAAGTATGTTTGAAACGTGGTTTGAAAGCAGTTTTTATTTGAAACTTGTAATAATATTTCTACGAAGTGTTTGAGGGCCGGTGCGTACATTTTAAGAGAACATACACTTTATTCGCTGGCTATAACGTTCGTTAATTTTCTATATTTCGTTTGTCTCGAAGAATAAGTCGCTAACAAAGGTTTCCGTATACCCGTATACAGAGTGTATCAACTATATTTTACTTCGCCAGAGTGTCGTATCTCCATGTATTTTTAAATGGAGATACGACACGCCATCGAAGCATAATACAGTTGATACGCTCTGTTTTCGGAAAAATTGGTTAGAGACTCACTCCTCGGGCCAGACGATTTAATAATGTACGCACCGGCCTTCGAACACTTCTTCATAGGTTAGGCCCAGGAAATAACAAAGTTGACACCGTTCGGTAAACAACGAAGGAGTAAGAGAGATAGATGAAACATGGACCCCTCAGCGACGTGTGAAGGGGGAAAGACCTACAGAGCCATCTAACGAGCCCGCAAAACAGGACCAGAGTATGTGCGATCGCGTTTTCCTATACTAGTGACCACAGCCTGAACTCAACTGATTCAACGTGGCACAATGCGTCGGTTTATGTATGTAAAATGTATGAGGAGTGAGGGAGCGCATTGTTTGGTGGAAGAGAGCCATATGTTGTGAGCGTGGGAATAACCGTTATGCCACGCATGCGAATAAAACTGGTTTCTTTTTAACAGGCAAACAAAGGATAGAGCCGACGATGCTTAAACCGATTTAGTGGGGGTTATTTTGTATAAACCGGTTTTTCAGGTATATTTTCAGGTAAAATAGGATTCAACATGCTAGACACGGAAACATTAATCAAAGAAAAAGAACAATTTCAAGGGAAGCCATTCCACAAAAGCTATTTCTTTTTTATCTGAATAATATTCAGAATCAATTTATAGAAAAAAGTTATGGAAAAAAAATTAAATATATTTTATGGAGAGCCTGTTGCCAAACAAGGTTCTGAAAAATAAGACAAACTTCAATTAAAATTTCAGAAAAAAATTAACAATAATTTTCTAAACATCATCATGTGTGATGTTTTGATTAACATTTAAACAATATGTGAACAATTATATCTTCAAAAATAATTACAATTTTTATAATATTTTAAAATAACAAAATTAAGTTTTGAATATATCAAAAGGTAAAACCAACTGAAAATCTACAGATTGTTTCATACAAGTATCCCCTAAAAGTTATAATCTTCATACTCTTTCAATATAATAGATGATATTTTATGATATTCTTTTTGAAATTCTCTGCTCATTCTTGAGAGTTTTAAAATGTATACTAAAATATAATCAAAATACCTGAACTAAAATGTGACAAAAATTTTGTCATTTGAATCTTTGTGAAATATCTCGAACCATTCCAATCTTTTAAAATCTTAAAGATATTTGTGAAATCT
Organism: Andricus coriarius; assembly: GCA_932066315.1. Taxonomy (NCBI): domain Eukaryota; kingdom Metazoa; phylum Arthropoda; class Insecta; order Hymenoptera; family Cynipidae; genus Andricus; species Andricus coriarius. The sequence goes on along the minus strand of CAKNWT010327080.1, from coordinate 8,801 downwards.
TTAAAACATTTATAAAAATCAATGAAATATTTTGAAATCTTTGTGAAATGTTTTTTTAAAATCTTGCTTCTTATGATATTCGTGTTTAAAAACAAACGAATAAATAATTTTGTTAAATTTAGTGTAAGAAAATAAACATTTTCTCCTTTGTTCAAAAAATAAAGTAAATTTTTTAAATTTAAATCAATCAAATTATTCATACACTTTTAGCATTTCAAAAGAGTATGAAGAATAAAACATTTATATTACGATATTCTTGTTTAAAATTGTCTGTACATTCTTAAGAGTTTTAAAAGAGAATATAAACAACAAAATCTAATATGGAAATCTTTGAAATGTTTTGAAATGTTTGAAATCCTTACGAAATCTTCGAAATCTTTAAAATAATTTGAAATCCTAAAAATAGTTGTAAAATGTTTGAAGCCTTTGTGAAATCATTGAAGAAATTGAAAATATATGGGATTTTTGTTTGAAAGATTTGTAAATTTGTTGAAATATTAAAAAACCTTTATGAAGTCATTTAAATATTTTGGAATCTTTGTGATTTTTTTTTGATCTCGTAAAATGTCGGTGAAATCTTCGTAATATTAAAAAAAAATCATATTTGAAATCCTTGAAATGTTTTAAAATCTTTGAAACCTCTGAGAAAACTTTGAAACTTATAAAATATTTGAAAATCTTTTAAATCCTTCAAACCAGAGAAATCTTTTAAAATCTTAAAAATATTTGTGAAATTTTTAAAGTTTTTATAAAATCATTGAAATATTTTGAAATCTTTGTGATTTTTTTCTAAATCGTGAAAAATCTTTGAAATATTAAAGAATCTTCAAAAACTTCGAAATATTTTGAAATCTTCGTAAATCCACATAAAACAATTAAATTTTCCACGAGATTTTCACCACATTTTTTATTCTATTTAGGTGAAAAAAAATTATTTTTTTTTACCAAAGAATATCTATATTTCACAGAAAACGAAAACCTAATAGATTTGTTTGATGTAGCCCAGGGCTCACCGAAAGGCAGTCAGTGACTGCAAATACTGCCAGTGGCAGTCGCGAGACTATGTAAAATAGGCCCGAGAACAGGCCCCCATAAATCTTGTCGTTCGACTGGTCCCTAATCCTTCACGGTAAATTAAAGTTGGAAATGAAAAAATGAAATGTATTCTGAATTCTAGTAGAAAAAAATCAGACCCTTCGGTGTGAACAATTAACCACTAGGAGCAAAAAAATGACAGAAAAAATTGGCGGCAGTCATGCACTTGTCGTGTCAGCCAGTACCTGCTAAAAGTGGTGAGCCCTGATATAGCCGATACCGAGAGGTTACGTCATCCCCAAACAGAGACTGAGAGGAATGAAGAAGAAGAAATGATACAGCCAGTTGGAGATGGCGCTGCAGCTAGTGAACAGTATCAGAACCAGCAGTAGTAGAACCAGCAAGATAAAGAACAACATCAACAATAAGATCAACAACAAGAACAACAGCAGCAACAACAAAAACAACAGCAGCAACAAAAGCAGGAAGTAGCAGGTGAAAGGAAGAATTTTTTCCAAATAGGACGAGGCCAGTAAACTAGCGTATCTAAATGGACAACCGACAAGTGAGGGTGTCGATTTACATCGCTACAAAATCATTAATAATCCTGACATTCATACAGTTGCAAAACTGTTTTTCAATATTTGTGTGTTTGTGTGTGTCAATGAAAAAAAAAATTGTTTCATTGTTTTTTTTTCACAACAGATACCGCAATAACAACAACGACAGAAATATTCCAGGGGGTAGAAGTAGAGGTCGTCACCATGGACATAAGTATCCACGGGGGTGAAGCCTCGTGATAAAAATTGGAAACAAATTATTACAATATGGCCGCTTATGGAGCGACACGTGCGATCATGTGAAAAAAGGGGGAACTAAAATAGCAAGCGGCCGTGCAGGCGGGATATTCAAATTTGAAATATTGGACTTAATAATGTTGTCAATAATTTGTAATACCGTTTATTGATATCATTACATACAACAATTGAAGTACACAGTAACATCAATAATTGGCATTACAGATTATTGACAATATTATTGGTAAAGTGAATTTGATAACAATTATTTAAAAAAACAATAAACAAAGATTCTAACCATGGGTTTCTATTCAGCAAAAATCAATGTATGATTTCTTTTAATTTTGTCGTGGATTTGAAGAAGTATTATGAAGGTTCTCGTAGGAAAAAAAACCCTGATCAAACAGTAACACGACACAATTTAGAGGTTATGTGACATTCTTCATAACCGGCCTGGAAAATTCTGAAGTCGTGAGACCTGGTACAAGACACTTGATTTTACAGGTAATTCCTTTCGAGTTATTGCAAAATTATCGTTAAGATTTCACGATTATGTTTATTGGGAAGTCTAAGAATTTGTGTAAAAAATAGCGTCAATCTTCAACGTTTTCCACCATGATGTTTTCAACTGTCAGGTTTCAGTGCTACCATACTAACGATTTCAAAGTCCACTACGTTTTCGGATACTGAATATTTATAAAGTCCCTAGAAAGGACCCCAGATCTAACTGGTCCGGAAGTCAGATTTGCTACCGGAAGTTCCTATGCTGGCTTCACCTCCGTGTAAGTATCTATCCGTAGGAACTTTAACATTCTTCTTAGTGAGTATTAATTTTTTCTCATGTTTTTTCTTGTTTAAAATTATCTATATAGTTTTAAGAGTTTTAAAATTTATGCGAGAATATAAACAAAAAATCTTATATTAAAATGTTTGAAATGTTTTGGAATCTTTGCGAGATCTTGAAAACTCATGAAATCTTTTGAAATGTTCCAAATATTTGTATAATGTTTGAAGTCTTTATGAATCTATTGAAAAAATTTGAAATCTTTGGGAATTTTTCTGAAAGACTTGAAAGTTTTGTGAAGTATTCAAAAATCTTCTCGAAATCATTGAAATATTTTGAACCCCTTGTGAATTTTATCTAAAAAAATCTTTATGAAATCATTGAAATATTTTGAAACCTTTGTGATTTTTTTATCTTGAAAGATCTTTGTGAAATCTTTGAAACATTTTTAAAAACTTTGATGCATATAAAAAATCAGTATGGAAATCTTTGAAATGTTTTAAAATCTTCGAAATATCTGTAAAACTTTTGAAAGCTTAAAAATATTTTAAAATCTTTGAAATATTTCAAACCATCTAGATCTTTTAAAATCTTACAAATATTTGTGATATTTTTTAAAACCATTGAAATATTTTGAAATCTTTGTGATTTTTTTGTCTAAATCATAAAATATCTTTGTGAAATCTTTAACATATTTTAAAATCTTTCGAACCTTTTAAATCTTTTGAAAGCGTAGTAAATTCCCGTAAAAATAATTTCACTTTCTACGAGATTTTCAAAATATTATAAAAAAATTTCATTCTATTCAGTTTGGAAATTTGTTTGGAAATTTGTTTTCGATTATCATTGGAATAAGCCTATGACTGCGGTAAGCCTTCGCGAAATTCGATACTCTTTCCGTATTCGACATAAGATGTTTTCCGCTGTGTAGGGTAAAAAATTATGCGTTGAAAATATACTCTAAACAATTCATCGATGTGATGTCTTCACCCACTGGTTTTTAATAAATAAAACATTGGAAAATGGGTCCCGGTGCGTGTGGACAGGGGCCATTTGACTAATACGCCCCTGTCGGCTCCGCAACCAGGGCTGTAAGCTCCTTACCCTGGTTGCGGCGTACGCGGCAATCGGCTAGTATGGTAGCACTGAAAACTGACAGTTGAAAACATCATGGTGGAAAACGTTGAAGATTGACGCTATTTCTTACCCAAATTCTTAGACTTCCCAATAAACATAATCATGAAACCTTAACGATAATTTTGCAATTAACTGGAAAGGAATTACCTGTAAAATCAAGTGTCTTGTACCAGGTCTCACGACTTCAGAATTTTCCAGGCCGGTTATGAAGAATGTAACAGAACCTCTAAATTGTGTCGTGTTACTGTTTGATTAGGGTTTTTTTTCCTACGAGAACCTTCATAATACTTCTTCAAATCCACGACAAAATAAAAAGTAATCATACAGTGATTTTTTCCAAATAGAAACCTATGGTCAGAATCTTTTTTTATTGTTTTTTAAAATAATTGTTATCAAATTCACTTTACCAATAACGTTGTCAATAATTTGTAATGCCAATTATTGATGTTATTGTATACTTCAATTGTTGTATGTAATTATATCAATAAACGGTATTACAAATTATTGACAACATTATTAAGTCTAATATTTCAAATTGGAATATCCCGCCTGCACGGCCGCTTGCGATTTTAGTTCCCACTTTTTTCACATGATAGCACGTGTCGCTCCATAAGCGGCCATATTGTAAATATTTGTTTCCAATTTTTATCACGAGGCTTCACCCCTGTGGATACTTATGTCCATGGTGACGACCTCTACTTCTACCCCCTGGAATATTTCTGTCGTTGTTGTTATTGCGGTATCTGTTGTGAAAAAAAAAAAATGAAATAAGTTTTTTTTTCATTGACACACACAAACACACCAATAAACATACGTTAATGACTCTATATAACAGGATTTCATTAAATTTTCCCCTTGTCCAAATATCCCCAAAATATTGAAACACAGTTTTGCAACTGTATGAAGGTCAGGATTATTAATGATTTTGTAGCGATGTAAATCGACACCCTCACTTGTCGGTTGTTCATTTAGATACGCTAGTTTACTGGCCTCGTCCTATTTGGAAAAAATTCTTCCCCTCACCTGCTACTTCCTGCTTTTGTTGCTGCTGTTGCTTTTGTTTTTGCTGCTGTTGTTTTTGTTGTTGCTCTTATTGTTGATGTTATTGTTCTTTATCTTGCTGGTTCTGCCACTGCTGGTTGTGATACTGTTCACTAGCTACAGCGCCATCTCTAACTGGCTGTATCATTTCTTCTTCTTCATTCCTCTCAGTCTCTGTTTCGGGATGACGTAACCTCTCGGTATCGGCTAAATCAGGGCTCACCACTTTTAGCAGGTACTGACTGACACGACAAGTGCATGACTGCCGCCAATTTTTTCTGTCATTTTTTTCTTCGGTTTCCAGGAATCTTGTAAAGGGTTACGGTCGTTACGGTCACGGCTCGTTCTGGTTCATTGTTCACACCGAAGGGTCTGATTTTTTTCTACTTGAATTCAGAATACATTTCATTTTTTCATTTCCAACTTTAATGAACCATGAAGGATTAGGGACCAGTCGAACGACAAGATTTATGGGGGCCTGTTCTCGGGCCTATATTTCCTAGTCTCAAGACTGCCACTGGCAGTATTTGCAGTCACTGACTGCCTTTTGGTGAGCCCTGGGCTACATCAACCAAATCTATCAGGTTTTCGTTTTCTGTGAAATATAGATATTATTAATTTTTAAAAAATAATTTTTTTTCACCTTAATAGACTAAAAAATTTGTTGAAAATCTCGTGGAAAATTTAATTGTTTTATGTGGATTTACTAAGATTTCAAAATATTTCGAAGTTTTTGAAGATTTTTAAATATTTCAAAGATTTTTCACGATTTAGAAAAAAATCACAAAGATTTCAAAATATTTCAATGATTTTATGAAAGTTTTTTAATATTTCAAAACATTTACAAATCTTTCAAAGAAAAATCCCAAGGATTTACAAAAATCCCATAAATTTTCAATTTCTTCAACGATTTCGCAAAGGCTTCAAACATTTTACAAATATTTTTAAGATTTCAAAATATTTTAAAGATTTCAAAGATTTTGTAGAGATTTCAAACATTTCAAAACATTTCAAAGATTTCCATATTAGATTTTGTTGTTTATATTCTCTTTTAAAACTCTCAAGAATGTACAGACAATTTTAAACAAGAATATCGTAATAAAAATGTTTTATTCTTCATACACTTTTGAGATGCTAAAAGTGTATGAATAATTTGATTGATTTAAATTTAAAAAATTTACTTTATTTTTGAACAAAGGAGAAAATGTTTATTTTCTTACACTAAATTTAACAAAATTATTCATTCGTTTTT
>CAKNWT010327079.1:0-21709 GCA_932066315.1 Andricus coriarius | reverse complement strand
AAGACCATGAGAAATTGCCATCAATAATTAGATTGCATTTAGATTGCCCTTGAGTAGCCTTCCCAAATGAACATCGCTATAATTTGCATGTGATACGCCCAAAAGCTACTATATTAGATAAATTGCACACATTGTTAATCCTACAGAGACGAGAAATGATATTACATCTCTTTTAAGCATATCATAACCTGATCGAGCTTATACCGAACATTTTCTGTCTAAGTTTATCGTCAATTTATAACATCCATCCATTCATCCATTCCAACACTTTTTTAGGGACTTCATTCCCATGTTACACCATTGATCACGACACTACACTTTCGATTGAATCTGATTCAGCAGGCGGATGTTGATATCTTGTTGACACTGGTCATTCGTGGAGCATCAGAACAGTGGGGCTATAAGTCAAATTTTACGCCGGCTGTAATGTTTGTTTTGGTATGAGGACCCTTGGGTTGAACTAACACTCGATGTCACTTGTATCTTCTCCTTATCGACTCCCTGGTTCCTTGACTTGTGACTGAAGCGGGCCCAACAACCAATCAGAAGCAATAGCAATTTAGTACGGCCGAGGTAACCCAATATTAGGATTGCAAGTAAACCTAATCCTGCATAAGACCCCTGTATTAGTAGATGCTGCGTTGTCTTATCCTGCCTTTGTAAACTGAGAGCATACAATTGTTGCTTTACTTATTCTAGCGCTTTTTCACCTTCCTTGCATAGCTGTTCATTATGGTATTCCTTCACAGGTTCCTTGGACATCTTCGTTGGCAATTTAAATTGCTGAGCTTCTTGTAATTTGGTAGATAGTTGAGATAGGTTTAAGTGAATGTGAGGTTCATAAATTGCTACTACTGATTCCTTCATAGGTTGCAAGCCTGGTAGAGTTACTTGTGTTATTTTCAAGTGACATCCAGGTGCGATTTGAATTAGGCCCAGTCCATGAAGTCGAAGATGAAGAACGTACTGGTCGACATAATTTAAATATGCTGCTAGCTCGTTTGACAAAGAGTAGATCCAACCACTTAATGATGGTAGGGTTTTCCAATAGGGTTGGCTTTCGAAAGAGATTTTAATATCGCATGACTTGAATTATGCCATTGTTGGCTCCAGTAGAAGTTGCGATTCACAAGTTTTATAGTGCGAAACCTCGTAAATAGGGAACACGCTTGGGCAAAGGATGTAGTCTTCCAGTTGTTTACATTGGACGTGTTCGACACGGGTCATTAACATGTAGGTTCGCTGCGTGTCTTCTATTGCGATGTATGCAAATTCTGACTTTATATATGCTCGTCCAGACCCGTTTCCCAGAATAGATTGTTGTACGGGCAGCAGGTGCATCTCGTACATAATATATTCTGCGCGTTCTAATAGTGGAATATCTAGTAGAACTTATAGTGTTCCGTTTTTACAAATTATGGTTACTGTGGCAGTCTGGGCTAATTTCTCTATATCTACCCGTGGTCCAGGCACTGGAAAAGTTACCTCAGGTACGTGATCCTGAATGCCTCGAAATATGGGTTGAATTTGTTCCGCTGTCAAGAGTGAACGATGAAGTTCTCCCCTCCTTGCGGCGTGGATGACATTCATAATTCGATTTGCAGAACGAATGTACTCATCTATCCCAGCTTCGAAGGCATGTAATACTCTGGTTAACGCAGATGTGAAATTGATATCGTGGATATCCTGTCGGTCTTCATTGACCTTTTGAATGATTCGAAATAGTTGGTTGCGAAACTGATCCTGTTGTTTTTCGTGTTCTCTAGCAATCTCGTGTATATTTTCTAGTTGTGATAGGATTATGTGTGTTTGCTTACTCATCAGATGGGATAGGTTAGCTTGCGCATGGTCAAGCTCATTTATTTTTAAATCCATTTATTGTCCATCGTTGTACGTTAGCAATCCCGCTACGGGTCCAACAATCCCTCCTAAGAATCCAAGCATGGGGGTTGTTTTTCGTTTTCTCATGCCTGAAGGTAAATGGTCCGGTAGATTTTTACTGGTATGATACGACAACTCCTCAGTTTCTTGTTCGATATCTCTTCGAAGTCCTTCTGCAGCATCCAATTTAGGTTGCATGTGGTAGTCCGCGATGATTTTGCTGCTGTCAATTTCGTGCGTCGGTCTGCAGTATTTTGCCAAAGTAGTTAGCCTTGTCTGCCATTCTGTCAGCGATTCATGAAGTTTAGCTACATGCAGAAAGGTATTGATCCTCCAAAAACTGACTACCCGACGCACTCGTCCTGAATGCTCGTAGAATATTCCAGTGCTTGTCTCGAACCGAAGATTCTTGTAGGAGTTCTCTGTAGAGGCGTGGACGATCGAAGGGACGCAGAAGAAGGACAAAAGAGTCAGGAGATGGGGTAGAAAATACATTTCTATCATTAATTCCATGAAATTGTCGAAGGCAGTGAACGGATCTGAACAATGAACAATTCATTCATGAATCACAAGTGCCAAATGCGCAATCAGCAGGAAATCACATTTTTTAATTTTTTTTTTAATCCTAAGTGACCAAAAGCTTGTCGACGTGTCCGAGAAATCTCATGCAGATACATAAAGGAGTCAAAATCTATCTAATAATGGCTAGGGGCGGAGATCATAAAAATGAAGGATGAGAATGAAGTGCTTGAGCGATCACGCCGACTTCGTACAACATCATGTATGATGATAATTGTTCAAAACCTTAATTATTTCAAACTTAAGTTTACTTATTATGATGCCTGGACAAATGAGGGCTTTATAAACTCATTTCAACAAACGAGGAATTGATTTTATTGAAACTTCGGATGTTTGGCAAGAAATGTTTAAGTTTTTTTCAAGTTTAATACGAGCTAAGGCATCCTCTTGAATCAAGGAAACATTTAAGGAGTTTCCCAAGTTTCATTAATTAAAAATATATTATCATTAAGTGATGAATTAGAAATAACTTTACGGAATTGATTTCTTATGAGTGTTGTGAATTATTTGATGTATGGTAATTTTCTTAGTGCTAATGATCAATAAGAAATGTCTCTACTGTGATATTTCCCATTGATAATATCCTTACTAGGTAATGAGGAATCTAATCACCTGACATCCTTCACAATCATGCAGAGTGACACCCATAGGTGCGGTCATCGTAACCAGCACAATAATTCAATCAGCAGTATGTGACCAAAAGCTTATCGGCATGTTTCGTGAACCTCGTACCATCGTCGGCCTCAAGGATCACATTATGACTTTCCGTGAAGCCAACTATGGTATAAGTCCCAACAGCCCTTTTATCAAATTTATTTTTGCGGACATCTTTGAAAACAATTACTCTGTCACCAATAGCGACATTCAAAGGCCGTGCTGTTTTATCATAACGCAATTTTGAACGTTCTTTAGCCTGAATCACATTCTTTGCGGCAATCCTTTGAATTTCATTTAGTCGAATGATCAAATCCCGAAGATAAGAACCGTAAGTTTCTAATTTATCTACAGGTGGGAATGAGCTAGGTATTCGAGCTATTCGTCCGTAAACTAATTCAAACGGTGTAAAATTGGTAGATTCATGAACGGACGTGTTATATGCAAAGATCGCAAAAGGCAACAATCTATCCCAACCATCAAAGCCCTCTGCATAGTGTTTTATATAATCGGTGAGTACGATGTGACTACGCTCAAGTGAACCGTTAGTCTGGAGCCGATATCCCGAAGTAGTTAATTGCTTAACCCCGAATATCTTTTCCAGTTTCCGCATAAGCTTGCTTAGGAAGCTTCCTCCTCGATCCGTAAGGATACAACGAGAAGCCCCGTACTGAGCAAATAGGTGTTCTGCGACAGCATGAGCAATTGTTGTAGTTTTTAAGTCTGGTATGGGCACTGCAATGCATAATTTTGAAAAGTTATCTTGCATGGTGAATATGTACCGATTACAACTGGGGGTTGTCGAAAACTTGCCTACAGTGTCTAGGAAAACCTTATCGAACCATACCGTCGGTATGTTTTTGTTACACCTTTATGTCCCCCAAGTATGTTATCATGGTTTTCGGATATAATTTGAAGACGACTCTCAACTGGTGGAACCTCTAATTTTCTATGACATATTGTTATAACAGGTGGACCACCTAGGAATATGCCCGATAACCACTCCGCCATCCTATTCTGTGGTAATGCACCCAACAGGTCGTCCGAGTTAGCAATCTGACACGTTCTGCGCTGGTCGCGTTCTAGGGTTTTTTTTAGATTCAATAATTCCGATTGGACTTCTTCCAAGTTAGTATCATCGAAATGATTCTGTCTGACAACTATTGAATATACCCTGTATTTCCCTGAAGAGGTGACTAAAATTTGGCCGCTTTTTGGTCGTTTTTCCCATAAGTCTTGAGGATTTACGTAATCTGTTGCAATTAATAATTTAAAAATGGCATTAACGGGCTCGCAATCTTCCGAAATAAAGTGTGCATAATTATTGCGGCGGTAAGTTAATGGTTCAGTCCATTCGTGAAGGATAGAGGGTGATATAATTTTTTATTCCTCTTCTTTTGAAGGGTTATTGTTTTTTAATACTTTATTTACTTCTTCTTCTTCTGAAGTAGTGGAGACGGGATCGAGATACGGTATCTCCACATTAATGGGTGATCGTGCCAGTAAAATTTCTTGACTTTTCTAACCCTCACGAGGCACAGATGATGACGGAGAAGACTCCTGCATCATCCTAAGGGAAATTGGATTCTTCATAGAATCATTATCTCCGTCGGCCGACAAGGTAGCCTTTTGAGTTTTTGATGGGGCTGGTGTTGATCGTGCGAAAGGTGTGGGTACTATTGTTGGTGATTGGAACAAGGAGCGTCGCGAGGGCTGCTGCCCGAGTATGAGCGAATCCATAACTTCTGGCGTTTCTTTGAAGCGTACGGTGCTCTTTCGACGTTATCCTTCTGCAGTAAGATGTTCGGTTTGTTGTTCGGCTTCCAAAACTTACATCTCGTTATTTTTTTGATTCAAATATTGTTGGAATAACTCTAAAAATTTATTTACTCAATCCGGCAGGGGTCATCTGTTCCCACGGAAGGATCCATACTCTTTAGATAAAGTAGCAAATCCTGGTCGTCTTCTCCCTCAGAAACTGCAGTAATATTTAATTGAATGGGTTCATCGGGATTTGCTTGATTTAAATATTCATGATCCCAAAAGTAGTATTGGTGTTCTGTGATTGATTTATCAAATTCGGCTACAGATTTTTGGATTGCCTTTTTCAGATTATGCGCGTCTGCCCTCTCTGCTGAGTGACTATCACTGTCCTCGCTACTGTTACAGTTCGGAGTAAGACCCACTACGACGTCAGGATATGTTTCAGGTTCTTCAGAGGGATCCTTGTGAAAAGTACCTTCCTCTGGGCATGCCGAAACAGTTGATTTACCTCCGGTTAAATTCTTCTGAAGTAAATTCGGTTCCAGTGTCTGTTATTATTGCTTTAGGTTTTCCATTTTGTTTTGACCTTCCGTTCCATACGGCCTTAATTATATTTTTAGCTTCCTTTGTTTTAATAACCTCTAATGAGATGTACCTTCGATTACGTTGATTTGTTATCCATATTTCTTAAATTCGTGCAGGACCGTGTTCGGTTCTAATTATCATTTTATTTAATATTTTAGGTTTGAATACAGATGTTTTCATAATAGTTCCTTCAGTTGCAGGCAAATCTTTGATCCATATTACTTTAGTTTTTGTTCCAAATTTGCGTATAATTGTTTCTATGCGATCTGTTTTTACTTTGTTTTTAACCCTTCGATGGCAAACTTTCCAACGCGTAACATAGCTGTCATAATGCAGTCTTTTTTACCCCAAGCGAAAATGGCTTCCCGCAAAGAGCCAATTGATTATTTTGAGTAGCTGAATTTTGTACACTCTTGGAGAGTTACTTTAAAGAATGCTGTGGGTTATTTAGTTCGAAATTTATTTTAATTATGAAAAAAAGATTGTAAAAGTTAAACCCTAGCGAAAAATTCCTTTTTTTACGACAAATTTAATCACTGTTTTTTTCTTTTTGAATAACCGTATTAGTACTATTTTCGAATGTTGAAGGGATTTAAATAAGGTTCAACATGTCTGGGGTCATTCTAACCCCAGTGTGCCAGCGAAGGGTTAAACCATATGCTTTTATTATCGAATAATTGGTTTCGAAATTTTTGTTAATTTATCTGTAGGTGTTACATTAGCCATATTGAAATATCTATTTATTATATGTTTTGCTGCAGTGATTAATTTGATTACTTTATCTACTTTCGCACTACCTTCTTGAGCTATATTTTCTAATTCTTCCTCAATTTTGTCTCCTATTTCTACTTCAGCTATTTCTTCGGGTCTGTCTAGCCTTTTTATGTCCACTTGTTCCGTTATCCATTCAATTTGTACGATAGGATTAATTTCTCTTTTGCTGGTAATTTCTTGTTTGGTTGATATTATGGGATTACCATGTATAATTATTTTCCAGGTATATTTTGTATTTCTAATTTCTTCTGTTTTTTCGTTGAGTTCCTTTTTTTGTGATTCTTGGTCATAAACATTTTATTTCATTTGTTTTAAATCGAGAAGATGTAAAATGAATTTCCCTATCCTTTTTTAGTTCCTCTTCTAATTCCTTAATCATTTTGTCCATTTCTTCTTGCGTTATGATGCCTTTGTCTTGTGGAATTTTTTATAATGCGTCGGCATTGTGTTCATTATACCTTTCTTATAAACGACTTCATAATCATATTCTTCAATCTTGATTCACCATCTTGGTAGGCGACTTGTAGGATCTTTGACATTAAATAACCAAACTAGAGGATTGTGGTCGGTTACTATTTTGAATTTCCTACCATAAAGAAAATATCTAAAGTGTTTTACTGACCATACTATGGCCAGTAGTATGATCCACTGTGGCTTTATTCAGGGTTCTCAATGCAAATGCAATAGGCCTATCTAAATCAATCTTTCCTTGAGATAAAACTGCATCTATTCCTTCAATTGATGCATCTTTTGTAAGGATGAACTCTTCATTCCAATTTGGATATTTTGATATCGGAGAACTAGTCAATGCTTTCTTCATTGATTCAAATGAGTCATTTTCTTTCTGTGTCCAATTAAAATCTCTGTCTTTCCTCAATAACTGTGTTAATGGTTTCTGGATTTAATTCTAATCTAACCTGCCTTAGTCTTTCACATAGACTTCGTGAATTTGCATTGTGTTCTTTAAGAGTCTTTCCATATATTATGTCATCTATATATGCAAAAGTTCCTTTTCCTATTAGTCCTCGTAATCCGTTGTTCATCATTCGGTGGAAAGTAGGAGGGGCGTTTTTTAACCGGAATGGCATGGTTGTGTACTCGCAATGAGAAATACTTAGCATTGCCAAGTTGCTCAATGATTTTGTCAATGTTTGGTAGCGGATATTTGTCTAATATTGTTTTCTCATTTAATTTTCTGTAATCTACTACTAGTCTCCATTTTTTCTGACGGCTTTCGTCCATTTTTTTGGGACGAAAAGAATAGGTGAATTATAAGGAGAAATGCTTTCTCTTACAATTCCTTTCGCCAAAAGTTCCATAACTTGTCAAATCATTTCTTCTTGTTTGATTAGGGGATATTTATAATTTTTTTGTATTTACTGGTCTTTAATCTGTTGTTCTATTTTCATGAGGTACTAATTTTGTAACTGGTGCCAGATCATCCTTTAAAGGAAATATGATGTCGTGATATTCCTTTAACCCTTCGCTGGCACACTTCCCGACGCGTAACATGGCTGGCATACTGGGGTTTTTTTTACCCCAAGCGAAAAAGGCTTCCCGCAAAGAGCCAATTGATTATTTCGAGTAGCTGACTCTTGGAGAGTTACTTCTAACAATGCTTTGCGTCATTTAGGTCAAAATTTATTTTAAATTTGAAAAAAATATTGCAGAAGTTAAAACATAGCGAAAAATGACATTTTTTACGACAAAATTACCAGCTTTTTTTTCTTTTTCAATAACCGTATAAGTACAATTTTCAAATGTTGAAGGGATTTAAATAAGGTTGAACATGCCTGGGGTCTTTTTGACTCTTCATCTTGTCTCTTCAGCTTCATAAAAATTATCCATCGTAGCTGTACTTTCTGGTGAAATAGGCTTACAATCCTTTCCCAATCTTGTGATTAAAGGTGTAATATTTTCGGACCTATTTTCATATTACCTTTGTCGAGATCAACCGAGAATTTTTGATTATATAGAAAATTAATTCCTAATAATATAGGTTCTTTGAATGAATTGTCTTCTTTTATTACCTGGAATACCGATTCCGTACTAAAGGTATTTAATTTGACTGCATATTCGAATCTTATTGGGGAATTTCCAATCGTAAGCACATTATGTGGTGCATAACTTTGTAGGTTCGTTCCTTTTAATGAGCTTTCCTTGATGATAATAGATACATTACTTGCTGTACCTATGACACATTCACACGGTTTTATCTGATTGAATTTCAAAACCACAATCAGCGTGTCGTATCTTCGTCGGTCTCTAGGTAATGGTCGTAATTTTCTGCTTTGGGGTATTGGTTGTATTCCGGTCTCTCTTCTTCCTGTAAGATTAATTGATCGTCGTTCAGCTGCGATTGGTCTGGTGAACGACTGTTCGGGGCTGGTGCTTGAAAATTCTTAGCCTCGGTGGCAATCCTCGTAATTTTCCTCTACAATCTTTTTCTAAGTGTCCAGTATTCAAATTTTGATTACATTTAAGAGCTGAATTTTGGTTTAGTGTTCTCTGAGGTGTGTTTTTATTTTCAAATCTTGGCTTCAGTTCTCTCATCCAAAAAACAGCTCAAAATTTGTTATTAACAATTTTTCGATAAGACGCTTAGTTTTTGTTTTAATCGCAAAAAAAACACTAAGAAAAAAAAAATATTTCCAACCAAAATTAAAAAATTTTAGAGCTTTTTCAAAATTAAAAAAAAATTTTTTAAAAGAAATTTTGTTTTCAAGTTTTAGAAATTTTGGTACAAGTTTCTTTTAGCTGGGAGAGACTCTGGAAAATTATCCTTATGAAATTTTTTATTGCGATAAAATTTCAAAGTTATATGCTTTTCAACATTTTGAACATTTTCAAAAAATAGAAAAAAAATATATTTTTCTGTTCGAATGCAAAATTTCAATCTAAGTTTTTACTAGATATGAAATATATTTCGAAACTATCCTCATAAAATTTTCTTATTCGATCAAAATTCAAAAAGTAAGAGCATTTTCAAATTTGGAAACAAAATGTTCCGTTTCATTTTGTTTGCATGGTTTTATTTTTTAAAAGCAATCGTCTGTATAACCTAACTGTTGAGCACAAAGCGCGAGTATGGCAATGAGAATGTAATCGTCAAGGCCGGAGGTGCTTTGAGAACCCTCTTTAAAGTCAAATTAAAAAAAACATGTCTAATTTCACTTTATGATTGTAGTTCATGATTGATTTGAATCACAGTTTTTGATTTGCGTGCTCAGACTCGGCGCATTTTCAGGGCAGCTTAGAATAAAAATTAGTGCAAAGTAAGGAGAAAATATCAAAGTCATGATGGAAAATAAAAATGGTAGATTATTTTGCAATATCTGAATAAGCAGTACCAGATCGAGGTACATAAATAAATATAATACACTGTAAAAAAAGTTGGTGTAAATTTACATCCTGCGACGATGGAAATAATTCGATCAGTGTGGCACATAGTAAATAAGTAGAATTCCGTAAAAATACATACTTTTGTTCTCAACTTGCGTCCGCTATAAAGAAATACATGCAGGACGTTTTCCCGTCGTCGACCGTGAAATTAGGTACGGGTCGGAAATCTCCGAAATTTCGTTGAATTTTGTCTTCAGCTTTTATAATCGAAAAGATATTTAGAAATTTGGTTCCCCAAAAACTTTTCGGTGATTCAAATTTCAATATCTTTTTCATCTTTGACTTATGATTATCAAATTTCCCTGACTTTTTACTGATTTGCAGTTTTTCTTTAACCCTTAGCCGACACACATTGAAAATTGTTTGCATCACACTAATATTGTCTTAAAAAGGGGTAGTTAATATACAACTGTGAATTTTTTTACGATGAAAAACCGCTTAGTTCACTTAGAATAGACGATTATGTGGCTGGGGTCAAAAACGTCCCAGTGTGTCGGCTATGATTGGCGCCAGAAGTGTGTCGGCTAAGGGTTAACCTACAGCCACCTTGCTACTATTCACAACTTTTCACACACAAATTTAAAAATTCATTTTTATCGAGTAAAAGAACAAATTATTTTCACATATTCAACGCGACATAACCAAAGATTATCTTTGACATAACGTGCAAAACAACGTCATACTTCAGAGTCCCGAATGGTCAAAATTTACGTCCTGCACATAACTCTGCGGCGTTCGCCAGGGCGGACTTACTCCCTCGCGACAGAAAAGCACACATAGTCAAAATTTACATATACTTTCGTAGACTTAAAGCCCCAAGTAAAATTATCATCTTACGTAAACTTACTATGTCCCACGCCGATCGAATAATTTCCAACATCGGACGTAGTAATTTTACAGTCGACTGCAAATGGAACAACCCTCGTTCTATTTTTACATTGTGACCTGAAGTTAAATCACACTAGATTGCAAATAAATACTGTAGTATCGTAAATTAATCAGGTTATGCATTGTAATTTGAAAATACACTGCACGTATAATTACTAGCTGATTATAAATATCACCAAAGCTTTTTTTACGGTGTATACATTAGATATAATAGTGTTGAACATAATCATATCATATCACGTATCACGAGATACGTGATAAGAATGTATTCGTTAAAGCCGAAGGAGCTTTAACAAAAGAGAATTCACAATCATCAAATTACAGTTGTTGACGCATTGATCTTTAATTTTAAAAGGTCTGTGCACAAATGTGTGGAAAATACAAAGACCGAGCGCGTAGCGCGAGGTAAATACACCATCAAGCGCAAAGCTCGAGATGAATATATTCTCGAGCGCGAAGCGCGAGAACCAACAGTAGCGCCAATGCATATTATGAATTGTAATAATATATATTTATTGAAATGATACCTTTTTTAGGGTAGCTGAGAGTAAAGTTCAATGCAAAAAAAATCGAGTGCGCAGCACAAGATACGTGATGAGAATGTGTTTGTTAAAGCGAAAGGAGCTTTAACAAAAGAGAATTCACTATCGCCAAATTATAGTTGTCGATGAGTTGACCTTTTATTTTAAAAGGTCTGTGCACAAATTTGGGGGAAGCACAAAGAGCGATTGCGCAGGGCGAGGTAAATAATTTATCCAGCGCGAAGCGCGAGAACCAAAAGTCGAGCGCCATAGGCGCGCTTAAACCTGGTTATCAATCGGAGCTACAAAACATCAAAATTTTATCATAGCTCTTCTACTTTTCGAGATATGGTGAACAAAAAATAGTTACACGCACAAATATCCCTCTATGAGGAAGCAATATAAACAAATGCAGTGCTTATAGACCGTAAGTCCACAACATAAATGGCAACGTCATGGAGATGAGGCAAATTTTCACTAAAATGAACGACTTGTGATGACAACAATAAAAATGTCCAACTGGCAATGCTGAATGAAGCAGGTGAGCGGTGGCGAGTCGGCAATGGTGTCAATTTATTAAGCTAAGTAACGTGACTCGGATAAGCGTGAAAATGCGTATACATGTAGAAGATGACGTTGTAAATAGCACCTGTGCATTGCCAGTTGATTATCTGGAGGAGAAAGTGTGGCCAGTTGTTCTCAAAGTCGCCGTAAATTCAGCTAAAATTCCGACACAGGATAAATGTTGGAATCAATTGCTATGTACTGTTTACGTATACAGGTAAAGATATGCAAAAAAACAGTGGAAAAAGTGGAGCAGAAACACCTACCAGTCGACGATAAAGTGCGCGGTTTGCCCAATCATATAGAATATTAAAATAAGAAAAATATTGATTTTACAGGATAAAGTTTCAAACAAAAGTTGGACTACTCCCCGAGAAGCATATTTTCATTGCCATACATTTTTTCAAATGTTTATATTTACCAAGTTATACGCATTTTCTCGTGCACATAATTTGATTTTTTATATCTTTAGAAATTCAAAAGAAGGTGTTCAGTGCATAGCAATGAGCACTGGTGATGTGCAGGCGTGTGTGTGTAGCAAGAAAGTTGTGGGGATTTGCATATGAACCGCCGACGAGGTCAGTTTCTTTCGTAGATTCATTCCAGGTTTCACATGTCTTTTATCTTCTGCAGTGGAATTATTTAAAGAAGACGTTGCCTTTGTTTGGAATGAACGACGAGAGGAGCTTTTCAGAAAGCTTAAGATAAAAAGACATCAAAGCCGGTCTTAGCTTATTATTGTCCGAAAGTGCCGCGTACCGAGTTGCACAACGATGACTGTATCGAAGGGTTGGGGGCGATGTTGTTGCAAACAGACCAAAACAATCAATTACATTTAATTTACGCAATTAGCAGACCGACTTCAGAAGTCGAAGGCAACTATCATTCTACGAAACTAGAATTAATGACAATTATATGGGCGATGGAAAGACTACGACCTTATTTAATCGGACTTTATTTTTATGTAGTAACAGATTGTCCGGCTTTGGTACACACGAACACGCTCAAAACAAATTCACAGATCGTGCGATGGCTCAACGCTATCTCAGAATATGAATTCGAAATCCATCATCGACCTGGCGAAAAAAAGAGGCGCGTCGATGCACTGTCGCGAGCGCCTGTTGAAAATGGAAATGAGAGTGTAGATGCAGCTGCTATGTTTAATGTGCAAGTTAGAGATGACGAGATACTAATTTATCAGCGGAGCGACAAAACGTTATTGCGAAAAATCAAGATTTTAGAAAAGGCGGAGCGATTACGTACACGAAGAGAAAAGGTAGATAATGAATTTAAAATAAAAAATAAAAGCAGATAATGATAAAGAACTTTATGTTGTGCCGCCAGCCATGCGAAAGGCTCTTGTATTTAAGAACCACGAACTATCGAGCCATTCCGGCGTCCATAGGGCTGTTGCAAGCATTAGTCAACATTATTACTTTCCGAAAATGAACAATTACGTTCGCAGACACGTTGCGTATTGTGTTGAATGCTTTTTTGCAAAAAACAAAGCGGCAAACCAAGCGGAAGAACTGCAACCGATACCAGGAGGCCAAAGGCCATTTGCAGTTGTTCATCACGATTACCTAGGACCTTTTGTCACTTCGTCTCGTGGTAACAAATATGTCTTAGCATTTATTTGTAATCTAACAAAGTTCACACAACTATTTGCAGTTCGAGATACAAAAATAAAAACGACGATTCGAAAGCTAAAAGAATTTGTAGAAGTTTCGGCGCATCCGAAAGTTTTATCACAGATGGAGAAGCGAGTTTTACTTCCGACAGCCTTCGAAATATTTTGCGAAAAACACGGAATTAAACAAAAGCTAAATTCGAATCAACATTCGCAGGCTAATTACCAAGTCGAGAGACTGAATCAAACCAGTGTACCCGCGTTACAGGCTAGTTTGCCGGATGTAGAGGGACGCCATTGGTATCAGGGTTTATTCAAGCTATAACAACTATATGTAAAACGACCGGTTATACCCCTTTCGAAATGCTTCACGGATATGTTCCGCGTTTTGAAGAAGGACTTTTTTGACAACTAACATTAAATGCTGAAACTTATCGTATTCCAGAAGAAATTAGACAGGAGTTCCAAGACAAGGTTGAACGTGAACAGCAAAAATCGAAGGAGAGCACAGTGGGGCCAAACCGAAAAAACCCGGACGAAAGTCCAAAAAATGAAAGTTTTTAATGGGGATTTTTCGACTTAGGATCGGCTACAGCAGTCCCTAGTGAAATCGAATTCACTCATAATAGGTCCCCAACTCGACTTGAACAGTGCTGAGGTTAATTGAAATGTAGCGTTCTTGCGAGCAGTGAGTATTACGTTCAAAAGAGAGAAAAGGAGACGTGGGCGTTTTAAAAGCCTGAATTGTTGGAATTATCAATTCCATTCATATAAAATAGAATCAACTCCTTGAAGTAAGTAAAATATTATGACCATTTATAAAATAGTATTGTATTAGGCAAAAAATTATGATAAGAAGAATAGTAAAATGTTCCGCATTGTTCCGTCTTAAAAACGATTAGAGGTTGTAGATTAACGTATTGCGAATGAAATATTTCAATTTTCGCTGCCCATATCTGCCCGCCTAATTTTAATCGAATTTTTTCTGAAAAAATATATGCGTTGCGTGAATCACGCTCTCGCTCTCTAAAGAGTAAACAGTAGGACGGATTGAAAATGATCAAAATAGTCGAATCTTTTGAGCTGAGCGAAAAAAATTTGTGGGTTCACATCCGAAAAACGTGAGAAAACAAATTTTTGAAATCGATTAATATCTTCTGTTCTCTTTTTTGATTTGAAAATTCAAATTTTTGAAAATTCCGA
The DNA here is from genome assembly GCA_932066315.1 of Andricus coriarius. NCBI lineage: Eukaryota > Metazoa > Arthropoda > Insecta > Hymenoptera > Cynipidae > Andricus > Andricus coriarius. The sequence goes on along the minus strand of CAKNWT010327079.1, from coordinate 7,264 downwards.
AAAATTTCCCTATCGCTCCGAAATTTCGGACGAATTTTTTCTATGCACAGTTTTCGCTAGTGAATAATAATACGAAATTATAAATTAACGAAAAATTTTTTTGCCTAATTTAGAATTTTTTGAAAATGGCCAAAAAACATGTTCTTTTGGATTCAGTCCTATGCACACATTTTGAAAAAAGTTGAATGTGTCGAATGCGAAATTTCTTCAGCTTTTTTTAAAATGTGTGCATATGACTCAATCCAAAAGGACATGTTTTTTGGCCATTTTGAAAAAAATTCTAAATTAAGCAAAAAATGTTGCTTCAAATTATAATTTTTTATTATTATTCACTAGCAAAAACTGTACAGAGAATAAATTTGCCATAATTATCGCAGCAATACGGAAATTTTCAAAAATTGGAATTTTGAAATCAAAAAAGAGAACAGAAGATATCAACGGATTTCCAAATTTTTTTTTTACTTTTTTCGGATGTCAACCCAAAAATTTTTTTCGCTCAGCTCAAACGACTCAACTAATTTGATTATTTTCACTCCGCTCAAGTAAACAGTCCGTACGACAGCGTACGCAACAGAAGCGGAGGCTGATTCAACTAGTTGAAACTTGAAACTCTCGTTATTCCTGCGCACATTTTCGACTATTATAGAGCGTACTAGTCGATCAAAAATGTATAAACTCTATTTTTTTCAATACTCAATATTTTTTGTAAAAATTGACTGTAATTATATCCAGTTTGAAGAGGGAAGCTATTTGTATTCAATTCAAACATAATTATTCTGAATGAAACACACTTAATAATTAATTTTAATTAAAAATCTGAAGGAATTATAATAATACTGTTAATATCATTAAAATTGTCTTTTAGATTCAACAAAACCACCATATACCAATCTTGAGCAGAATCTACGTACATTTTACAAATCGTGTCCACCATATTGGATCCGCCATCGTGAATTTAGCAAATCTGAGTTCAGGTTCGTGATCAGCGACCCCGAAAACCCCCGAGTCGTCAATTTGAAGACGATTTCTGGACTTTTTGGACTTTCGTCCGGGTTTTTTCGGTTTGGCCCTACTGTGCAGAGGTATGACCGATCGCGCCTCAAAAATGTTAAATTCAATATCGGAGAAATTGTAGTAATGAAAGCCGCTAGAATTGCCACCGGCGAATCAAAATAGTTTCAAGCGCGCAACAAAGGGCCATTAGTGATCACATAAGTCCTTCCATTTGATACTTATCGAGTGCAGAGCTTATCCGCCAATGGTCAATCAAAACTAGGAATAACAGCATATGTAAGCCAACTCAAAATCTGGCGTGGTTTTGAGAGTAATAATAGCCACGCCAGTGAAGGCGAAAGCGATTGTGAGTTGTCTAGTAGAACCGATGAGTCCACCAAAACAAATAAAGCGAGGCAGTCAACTGAAATAGTAGCTAATAACGATAAGAACGAAAATGTAGTTTCAAAGAACGAAACTCAGTCAGCCAGTTCCATTGATTTAAGTCGAAGTTCTCAAATTCGTAGAAAACCACAACGCTATGTTGACAACATATCATTGTCATAAAATTACTGTTATAAACAAAATTTATAACAACCGTTTCAAAGTTATCGCATATAATTATGTACTTTATATGCTATTTCCTTCCTTGTTAATAATGTATTGAATTAGCTTGGAGACCAAACTATAGTAAGATGGCCGAGTGTTATAAACTAGGCTACTTTTCATATGTTTATCGGCCTTTATAGCACAGATCACTGGTGATGCGCATGCGTCCGTGTGTAGCGAGAGAGTTGCGGGGATTTGCACCCTAGTAGCAACGTCTGGCTTGTATGACAGAGGCCAGAGTCTGGCTCAGCATCTGCTCCCTCTAGTCGACCAGATTGGCGGGAGAAATGATCAGACCAGACGAAAAACAGAATCTGGTGAGTAAAGGAACCAGAATCTGGTATTTAGTTTAAACACTAGTAATTAATGTAGAAATTAAAAGCGGGGTTATTTTTACTATAGGCTGTTGGGTCGGAAATGTATGAAACGAGTTTGTGGAATAGATGTGCCACAACGTCGTCGTTCGTATTCGTTCAGCATTCGAGTGAGTCGGCTTGGTCTAATCATCGTGATCGGAAGCCAGTTGTAACAAGGATATGTTGAATAAAGAAATTATCTAGTCTAAACGAAACAAGCACTGTGTTGAAGATTATTGAATTTATAACACAAATTCGCTGTTTATGAAATTTGTCAAAGTTTGAGGTACTTTTTTTGGAAATTCGTTTTAATTGGTTCACCAGTGATATTCTGAAGCAGTAAATTTAAATGTTATGAAAATAGTAATTGTTATAGGCAAATTCGCAATGTAGTTTAATTGAAAGCTGGTTTGCGCATTAATGAGTATCTTCTGCATATAGCATAATGTAAAGATTTTTAAAAAATCAACTTTAAATGAAGAAGAAATAGAGCTCCTATAGCAGAAATAAAATGATCTGGCCAAAAAGGGTTCGTAAAATATATCATGTTACCCTCCTGCAGACAACTTTTTATTTACCTACATTGCGAATTTGTTTATGGCAATCACAGTTTTTAAAAAATGTCAATGTAATGCTCCGGAATATGACTGGCAAACCAATTGAACAAAATTTCCAAAAAAGTATCTCAAACTTTCAAAAATTGCTTAAACTCTGCATTTTTGTATATAATTTGTTTATAATAATGAGAAATATACTTTCATTTACTTTCATAATACTTGTACATGACTTCAAATTGGATTACAAACAAAAGTCACTTTATAAATATTCAAAATCATTACAAAATCACAGACTGCTGTTTATAAGAATACAATTGTTAATATTAGTTAACAATTAGTATTTTGCTAATCTGAATTTATCGATTACCCATTAATAACACTTAAACTGAACAATTTATGTATTGAATGCATCGGAAACTTAAACATTTTAATTTCTGCAAAGTTTATACTTGAATAAAAAAAATGTATCAACTTCTTTTTAAAATCGGCTCTCACATGTCCCTTAAGAATTTTTTTAACCTTCGTTAAAAAAATTTTTATTGATGGAAAATATAAGACGGAATATTATTTTGAACATTCTTTCATCCGATGTTCACACAGTGGGCAGGGTGACTTGACATACGGCCATAAAACTTGATAAGAATTTGAAAAATCATCTAGAAATATATACAGAACAGGTAAACATATTTTAAAATCTGCGTACGTATAAAAGCGACAATTTTTTAGTTTTCACCTAAATAGCAACTTCGTATGTCGGGACGAAAAAATTGTGGGACAGACTTTGAAATGATTTTCGAAATCCTGCCTGCTTTTTTCTTTATATTTTCGGAAACAGAAGTCACAAAGATTTCATAAAGTAGAAAACGACTGGAACTTCAAACGGTCAACTTTTCGGCAACTACTCTTACGCTTATTTAAAATAACATTTTTAAAACTACCGTACACAGAAAGTGATAAAGGCGTGCGCAGTAAGGGCGCGCGTGACTCTAGTTTTATATAAAATGTACTGGTCGAGTTTCTATCTTATCCCAATCAGCAGACCTGTGCCAAGGTGATACTGAGTGCAATGGTTCAGTCAAACTACCGCTTTAACCTTAGGCCGTGCACTCTCACCACCAACTACAGCGGTCGAGTCTATAGGAAGACAATCACGAAGTCTATCGGCAATCAGTTGGGGACCGAATGACCACCTGCTAAGGTGGACTAGTAGGTTCTTACTACTCGGAGACTGGGTAAGCTGTTTAACGTTCCAGATTCTGGGTATTTTGGTTTTTATCTGGGAACGCTGCTACAGGCTCCACGAACATTTTTTGTGATCTCTATTTGGGTACGCTGTCCAGGCTCCAGAAAATTTGATTTATATTTCTGTGTACGCTGTCACAGGCTCCAGACATTTTTGATTTGTTTTCTCTGAGTACGCTGTCACAGGCTCCAGACATTTTTTGATTTTCTTCTCTGGGTACTCTGTTACAGGCTCCGTAAATATGATTACAATTTATTTTTCTGTGAGTACGCTGTCACAAGCTCCAGACATTTTCTTAGGTTCCAGACATTTTTTATTTGTTTTCTCCTGGATACGCTCTTACAGGCGCTGATTATTGTTTTCCTCTCTGGGTACGCCTTCTAGTCTCCGGAGACACGTTATTTAATTACTAATATTTGGGCATGCTGCTCAGGCTCATAAAATTTGTTATAGTATTCTGGGTACACTGTGGCATTCTCCAGAGCATTTAAGCGCTGCAGACAATATCGGCTGCGAAGACTACGTGAACTCTAAAATGTTTTAGCTGAGTTGAAATTAGGATTGTTACCGTTCATATTATTTAAACTCATACAAAGATTTCGGAGAGTGAGTGCACGCGAAAACGGAGGAAAGAGCGTGTAAGTATGAAAAAAAAAATTATTAGAGACTGAAGAAAGAGTCTTAGTAAAGGAATGCGTGAAAGAGAAAGACAACGGCAGAATAAAAGGTAGAGGAGTGGATGCTAGACAAGAATTTTTTAAAAGGATTGGGATAAGAGAGGAGAAAGTCAGAGAAAAGCATGTGGCAATGAAGACGATTCACGAGCATGCAAAAGAAAAGGACAGGGATTATTTGTTCTACGCTCATCAAATTTTGGTGAACCTAGCCTACATTTCCATTTTTTCCATGCACCGAATTTTGGTGAGGCAATATCTTATCTCGAATATGTTTAAATGAAAGAATTGATTTTCTTGCACAATTACTTTAGGATTCAATAAAACTTGAGCCTATTCGACTTAAACAGACGAACACATCCGTAATCGCATTTGTTTTTTTTAATGCACAAAGCAAGGTGAAGTTACAGCGGTAGGAGATATTGCTTTTCGGGGTCGCACGTACACTTACAACTAGCTGTTCACCTACATGCAATTTTAACGCCCTGTAGTACCCAAAATACGCACCGGACACAAAGAAGGTTTTGGGACTTTTCGCTTTGAAAAGGTCACGAGAAGGTTACATGGCACGACTGCATACTCTGTGGTGTGAGAAACACACTGAGCTCTCGCACTTTTCGCATCAACGTCTGCGAAACCATGCCAAGAAAAATTCGGAAAAGGGACTATGTAAGCGGAACGCCTACTCTACCGCAGCCAGGCATCCAATCGAGGAAGAGCGATGCTTCATGACCCGGAGAAACATCAACATCCAGGTTTCTTTCAAGCCCAATGATCTGACTGAACTGGATGACGAGCTTCGCGGAGATTTTTTCGAAGATTCCGACCTCTGGACTATCAATTGTAGTGTGTATCATGCAGATGGCTTTGGCGGATGCAAAACGTACAACAAAACCAACGGCTCATTATAAGATGAGAAGACGAATGCATCAACTCAGCACAAAGATAGGCTGGGCTAGAAAGTCAGGTCCCGCATTCAGTGTGTGATTAACTACATAACACCTGGCAGGAATTTCACTGCCAAGGTTCGACAGTTCGCGCGCGAACTGCGAACCCGTCATCACACAATCGACAAACCAAAGCTTCTGACCATCAGGCAGCATATTGTTAATAGAATACGGGTACTACCTGAAGCTAGGAAAAGTCTGGAGCGGAGCGAGAGGTCAGAGAAAACGAACAGTTTTTCTCTGACCCATCTCGACTCTTCCAAGATCCTCCAGTTACTCTCGACCACCTGCCCAAGCCAGAGCAGGTTGAAGCATTTTGGAGAGAAGTCAACGAAGTCCAGCATCCACTGAAATAAGACTCAGAGAGCATAAATGGCTTCAAGGAGCAGTGCAATGCCCTCATAACACCTAAGGAGGAATGCCCACCCATCAAACGAGGAGGTGAAAAAAGTATTAAGAGGCATGAAGAACTATTCCGCTCCGGGATCAGATGGTATCAAGACCTTCTGGTGGAAGAAGCTTCTTTCTACCTGCCAGCATCTCGCCCGCATTTTTACCTCACATATAAACTCGGAATAGCCTATTCCGGAGTGGTTGGTCGGAGAGCGCACAGTGTTCCTGCCAAAGATGGGCAACTTATCTGAATTACAGGTCAATCTCTTGTCTGAACAAGCTGTATAAGATCTTCACAGCTATCCTGAATGATAGGATTGTTCGGACAATTGGACATGTCGGGCGAGAGATATACGAATCACACGGCTCAAAGAAAGGCGTAGCAGGATATCGGGAGAACGTGCTCATTGATAGATGTGTCTGCAAAGATGCAGCATCCTACCAGCGCTACCTATCGATGACCTCTATTAACTACCGCAAAGCTTTCGATTTAACCTCCTATAGACTTATAATCTGTCTGTTGGAAAGCTTAAAGGTTCGTTCGGCGAAGTATTTGAATCTTTAAACTTTGTAGTGGTACCACAGGCCCGGGAGATCAAACTTATTCAAAAATAAAGTTTCCTTTGATTTGTTTAAGCTTCTAATCCATACCATTTGCATAAATTATATTAAGCTAAGACAATACATAACATTTTACATTTTTTTTTAAATTACTATATTAGGAATTGATTGTAGAATGTAATGCATGAAGTTGAATCGCTATTCATTGTTCTGTTCAATTAAAAAGAAGAATTAAACCTAACTTATTTTCTTCGATTCATAGAAAACTTATATTAATTCTCACCACATTGCATGGCGTACTACAATTAATTCATCATATCGTAAATTCAAAACAAATGTAAAAGGTGACGTATTATCTTATTATAATGTGAGAAGTTGTAGGCTACGGAAGCTACGATCATGGTTCCTTTAAACAACCAATCCCGAAGCAACTGGAACTTGTACGTGATCCACTCCTGCTCCATCTGCCCTAGACGGTAAGCAAGAGCATCTGGATACTTTTTTACAGATACCAATCTTTGCAGAATGTTATGAGGAACAGTGTTAGCGTACCAGATGAAGTGATCCCAGAATAACAGCCTTTTGCATCCGGTTCGCAATGGAATGAGCCTGACGCTAGTAAGCCGGAATCTTGTTGAGTTGGCTAAGACATGAAGCTTTCATACATCCAAGACCGTCGGTTATGAGAACTATAAGAAGGAATTTGTAGTCTTGGTACAGTCTGCTCAGCTCGAAAAGAAGTGCTTGATATTTCGCCCGTTTTTCTTTCTCCTTGCTGTGATATTACCATCGGCTGGTGCCGAGAATACAATCATATAAATGATCTTCGTCTTCAGATCTTGGAGGACAATATCAGGCTTTGTAGCACTGATACGTTGAGTGGTGGAGAATGAGAAATTCCAGAATATCTTACACTGATCATTCTCCACAA
>CAKNWT010327076.1:4850-24673 GCA_932066315.1 Andricus coriarius | reverse complement strand
ACAAGAAAATGCACGGAAATTTTCACAGAAATGTAGAAAAACAGTCCTTGTCGAAGGAGCAAACTTTTGCTTTCCTCAGATCATCAGAGCTTCATTCAGGTACAGAGGGTTTCATTTTCGCATGCCAGGACGGTGTCATTTCCACCTTAGCATACCGTGACCGCATTTTATGTCAAGAAGTTCCGAGCGATAGGTGCAGAGCGTGTCATGCACACGCTGAGTACCTGGAACACATACCCTGCCCTGACGAACGCTCCAAGGGAGATAGAGTTAATTGTCCAGAACGAGAAGTGCCAAATTTTCTGGAACTACGATTTTCGGACAGCAGTCTCCGTTGCACACTCGAGGCCTGACATTGTTCTCCAAGATTTCGAGAAACGAGCTATATTCGTGATCGAATTCTCGACCCCGTCAGAATACAACATCACTGCTAAGGAGAAAGAAAAGGAGGAGAGGTATCAAGACCTTTAAGGGGAGCTGCGAAGACTGTACCCAAAATGTTCGGTACAAGTAATTGTCCTTGTGATAGGTGCTCTCGGAGGTGCGAAACTATCACTGGTTCGTAACCTTAAAGCCATACCCGCGTGCGAAAAATATGCCAAGGCACTTGCGAAATGGATGCAGAAATCTGTCATCCTTGGGTCGCTTCATGTGCTCAAAACACACGAGGGTTTCGCTGGTCTGTCGTTGTGATTCCATCGTGTCCTGTGCCCACCCATCTCACGGTTGTGAGACGTGGCCATGATTGTGATTTACCGCGGTCCTGCTGGGAGCCGGTGTCATTTTTTTAGATGGCAGTTGCTCCCAGTGAGACCCTGCGGTGGTTGTTAAACCTTATTTTTTAAATTATATATTAGCCAACGGCCATACTACGCTGGAAGCACCAGTTCCCGTTAGATTACTGAAGTTAAGCAGTGTTGGGCGCTGTTAGTACTTGGATGGGTGACCGTCTGATACTACTGCGTTGCTGTTGGCGGTCGTGGGTGTGGTGAGCCCATTTACTACAAATCCACCTAAAAAACACTACCCGAATCGGGTAGTGTCACGCTTACCCCTAGAGGCCCGCCGAAAGGGAAATAGCTTAATGATATACATATATACTCCTCTCATTGCACTTGGGTATTATAAATCGCAGCACGCACATAGCACATCCATTCTTCGAAATCATGTCAATCTATTTTAAGCAAATATACAAAAAACTTATTTTTAAATACTGAAACCGATTAATCCTCAACCAGATTATCTGGCAAACCATTCCATATCTTTTTCGCCCTTACAATGAAGGACTTTTGATACGTAACTGTTCTAATCTGCGGAACCCTAAGTTGTTCAGGGTTTCTAATTTCCCTATCGGTAACAGCCACCTTCTCAACAAATTAGGCATACTAATACTTCGAACGTCGTGAGATAATAACACTAATAAAATATTTTCTTCTACTTTTGACACTCAACCACCCCAGCATTTTGCGATAAGGTGTTTAATACTCATCACGCTTTACATTAAATATGAATCGTACACAGAGTTTAACAGCTTCGTTATTTTTCTATTAGGCACATCACTTAAATCATTATAAACTGTACAACGATAATCAAAGTGAGGTACTATGAATGTTTGTTGAATTGTAGCTGTGTCAAAGTAGCATAAACCTGTCTGTAAATGTTACCTACTTCTCGATCCCAAGACAACGCTGAATTTAGGATTACCCTGCTGGAAGTGAAAAGATTGAAAAATATAGAAATATGTGGATGGAAAAAGATAGAGATTTCCAATCCCAATCAAGTATATACTTTGCATCACTCAAAAGCTATCTTTTTCTTTCCACGCCCTATCCGTCGTTTCTACTTAGACCTATCTCTTTGTATCCCTGACTCTATAATTTGCAGTAACAACTGTCTATCTTTTTATATCCCTTGCAGTCACAACTTTCTATCTTTTTCTATCCCTGGTGGTCACGACAGCCTATCTTTCTCTTTCACTGACTCTATCCCTTGTGGCCATATGCGCTGATCTTTTTCTATCCATTTTGTTCACAAATTCCTATCTATTTCTATCGCTGTTGTTCACAAGCGCCTATCGTTTTCTATCCTTCTAGTTCACAAATGCCTATCTTTTTCTATCCCTTGTGGTCAAACTGCCTAACTCTTTCTATCAATGATTCTATCCCTTGTGGTCACATGCGCCTATCTTTTTCTATCCCTGACTATATCCCTTGTTGTCAAATTACCTATCGCTTTCTATCAGTGATTCTATCCGCCGTATTCATAAAGATTGATCCTTTTCTATCCATGTTACTCCGTCAAATATTTGTACATCTTATCCCTTTATATATCTACTTTATTTTTACATCCTAACCACTTGAATCCATACCGCATTTAAATATTCTTAGCCATTTCTACCCACGATATATCGTTTTAATTTCTATCCATTTGAATCTACTAAAAAATGTAGTATTATTATCCGTTTCTATCCACGATATATCGTCATAGTTACCACTGAAAAATGTCATCCTACTACTATATGTCAAATTATATTTTTCAGTGGTAATTATGTTTCACAGTGACTTATAACAAGCAGCTAGCGTTCAACCATTAAATTTCTGCTGTGATTTAAATTACTAGAAATTATGACGATATATCGTGGATAGAAACGGATGAGAATACTACATTTTTTAGTGGATTCAAATGGATGGACATTAAAACGATATATCGTGGATAGAAATAGATACGAATATTTCAATGCGATATGGATTCAAATGGATAGAATTTATAAATGAAGTAGGTATATGAAGGGATTATTTATAAATATTTGACAGATTAACATGGATAGAAATGGACAAATCTTTATGAATATGGTGGATAGAATCATTGATAGAAAGTGATAGGTCATTTGACAACAAGGGACAGTCAGGGATAGAAAAATATAGGCATTTGTGAATAACAGGGATATGTTGTATAAAAAAAGTATTTATACAATTTACCGGGGAAAAGTGGCATACCACTTTTCTATTTTTGCTTCTCAAATCAAAATTCCAAAATCTTGGAAAAGTAAATTAAATCATTTTCAACAATTAAACTTGTTTTTTAATCTTTTTACGGTATATTAATGTTTTTTTTTATACAACATGAATTGAGTGACAGGTAGCACTTTTAGTGATAATTATATTTTACAATCACTTACTTTTTTTCTTAATATTTATAGAGGTCGGGTTTACAATCAATTGAGAAGGAAATAAAATACAAAAATTAAAGTACTTAAATATTTATTAGTACCATGAATTAATATTACATAACATTGTGTCTTTGGTTACGAACTGGTTGATAATACTGTCCGATATTGTTTTAGTCTTTTACAAAATTCCAAATGATTCTTATAGAATTTGTTAAGTACATTATAAATTATAAATTCGTTCACAAAAATGCTTTAGCACGTCGCATGTTTGAGTAAATCTGGATCAAAACGTTACAAAAAATGCGTCTTTGACATTCACGGAAATCCACCAACTCAAAAAAATGCGGTTTTTTACCCAGACGTACTCAAAAACTTGATCTGCTAGAGCATTTTTGTCAACGGATCGACAATGTGAAATCAAAATATTATCCAAGTAATACATTTTTTTAAACTTATTATTGATAGACATTAACAATACTGACATACTATCCGTAAGCCTCATACTTTTTTAACGAAAAATTTTGAATCAAGAAAGATTTTGATTGAAATAAGAAACAGATGAATGGAACCAAAAAAATTAACTTTCAATCCAAAAGGGCGACTGTTCAACAAAAAAGTTGTTGAATTGTCAACCAAGAAAGATTTTGATTGAAATAACTGTTTTATTGAATGGAACTGAAAAAGACGAACTTCTAACGAATTTTAAAAAAGTTATTAAAGTTTCTTGTCCAGTGTTGTAGATAATGTGTAGATCTTGTATTTTTCGTTCTATTGGTCGTTTATTAATTTACAAAAAGCATGTTAAAGCTTTTCGTCCTTCGATGAAGGACCACTTTCGTACAATTTATAGGCGTTAGCACATATACATTTTATCTACTACATTCCTTCTGAATGTGGTTGCGCTTAAATAGGCCAGACCATTAGACACATTAATGTTAGGATAAAAGAACATATTTACGATTGTAAAAGGGATATACGAAAAACTGCTCTTGTAACTCCCTCACATGATAATGATCACAAATTTAATTTTTCATAAACTTGAATTTTAAGTGCCGACAAAAATGACAGAAAACGAAATTTCAAAGAAATGTTTCACATAATTAAAAATAACAATAGTGTTAATAAAAGATCAGATACGGAATTTCTTTGTGATATATACCACAATGTCATCGCTCTTACAAACTCTAGATTTAAAAATTAAATTTAACCTTTAAATTTACGCACGTTTTCCGTCATTGGTCATGTGACCTCTCAGTTATACTAGGTTAACCTCTCTTCCTCTAATTTATGGTAAGTTTATGTTATTCTAATATAGTAATTCCTTCGGTAGATTTTATATTTATTTTGTTGCAAAATGTTTTTCTTGATAGCCTGAGATGATGGGTTTTATAACTAACACCTATAAATTGTACTGAAGAGGTCCTTCATCGAAGGACGAAAATCTTTTACACGCTTTTTGTAAATTAATAAACGACCAGTAGAACGAAAAAATACAAGATCTACACATTATAAACAGACTAAGTTTTAAATTACAGAAACTTCTTCGAGATTTGATACCTCGTATTCTTCAATTTCATCCACATGTATTTCTTTCTTATCATCGTCCTCGACAGGTGAAATGAAATGCGATTCTGGCTCAACGTTGTTTGAGCTTTGAGCCTCATTAGCATCTCCATGGAATCTCCAGGAATGGCATTCTCATCAATCTCGTCACGCGAGAGTGCAAATAAACTATCTACTAATGTTTGTTGTCACATTCTTCTTTCCAGTTCCTACAATAATGATAGATCAGAAACATCGATTGTAGAAATGAAAATAATTTGCGAGAAAGTAAAAGAAAAATGACATATTAGATTATTAGAACTTACGAATGTTTTTTTTGCAAGTACGCCCTCTCAAATGGGTGATGTAGTTGCTTATAATTGATGAAGTGTCACTTGCAATCGTGTGAATTATCAACTTTCATGTAAAATATTTTAATTTAGTTTATAAATTATCAAGATTCCAATTTATTTATGGCAGACTTCACAGTCTTTCCCCTATACTCCTCTTCTTCTCGTTTTCCACATGAATGCGAACTGATTTAATAGAACCCAATAAGAAAATGAAACTATTGTTGGATGAAAGATTATTCATTTCGGTTGAAAAGTCGACTATTAAATTGTTGGTTAAGAATTAATCTTTTTTGGTTAAAAAATGTATTATTTGATTTAAAAGTTGTGCTTCTTGGTTCAAAATTAAATTATTTCGTTAAAAGTTTGTCTTTTTGGTTTGAAACTTTAAAAACTTGATTTAAATTTTATTTCTAGACGAAAAAGTTTATTTTTGGTAAAGAAGTCAACTATGTTGTTGAAATTCATCTTTTTGGTTTAAAAATTCTTGTCTTTCTATAGAAACTTCATCTTTTTATGTTAATAATGCAATTATCTGGTTAATATTAATCTGTTTCTGTTGAAGATTGAACTCTTTTGTCGAAAAAAATTTATTTTTGGCTTGAAAATTCAATAATTTGTAGATCTTTGAAATATTTGGTTGAAAATTGATGTATTTTGTTGAAAATAATTGGTTTTAGGTAAGGATTCAATTATATTGTTGAAAATTCATTGTTGTTGGTTAAATAGAACCGTTTTTTTAAATTAAGTTATTTTCTTCTTGCTATGTCAACTATTAAATTTCTCGTTGAAAATCCATCTTTCTAGGGTGAAAATTAAACTTCTTGATTGAAAGTTCAACTACTTTCTTAAAATTTAATTTTTGTTAAAGATACATAATTTTAGTTAGAAAATTCGCTTTTTAAAAACACTTTTTTGTTGAAAATGTATATTATCTGGTTGAAAATTTGTATTTTCGGCTTGAAAATTTTACTATTTGATTGAAAATATATATATTTTGTTAAAAATTCGCCCTTTTCGGTAGAAAATTAATTTGTTGGTTAAAATAAAAGTGCTACGTTGAAAATTACACTTCTTGGTTAAAAGTTCTACTATTTTATTAAAAGTAAATTGATTAAATGAAAATTCATAATTTTAGTAGAAAATTCGTTATTTGTTTGATTAAAAATTTAATTTCAACCATTAGGGTAAATAAATTTTGAAACGAAAAAATATAAACTAAAAATTAATTAAATAAAATTTGGACTATAACATCACATACATTGTTAAAGCTATTTATTTGAAAACATTTTCCCTAGTTTGAAAACAAATCAATAAATCGAGCTTGGATTTTGTAAGCTAGAATAGGGAAAATAATGCCGAAAATGGATAAAAAAAAAGTAAATTACAACAGTAATGTTTCTGAAAAATGTGAGGTTAGCATTTTCTCTGGGTATGAACTGCATGAACCATAGTCGATAAATAATCCGCCTATTATATAAAATTAAGCGACTGGTGATTCTAAGCTAAAATAAAAGAGCAGTCACGATGTGAAGACTCGTACTTCCCTTTTTCTCCAAATTCAAAAACTGCAATCTTTAATCAAAAAGTAACAGATTTTTGCAAAAAAATGAAGCTGGAAATGAATGGAGTAATTTGGACTTACTCAGCCATGAGGTCTTCGTTACGTCCCAAGGGGCTTTGGTGTCGATTTCGAGTTTCGCTCTTTCTCTGGCAGTGTCATCCAATAGACTTCGCGGGTCAACCGGGAGTTCTCGCATTCTAGGTGACGAACTTTATCGACGTAGCAAGCCAGTCGATCATTGAGCTTCTACAGTTCTTGTTTTTCTTGAAATCGCGAATAGCGAGCTGGACAACGAGATCCAGGGCGATTGCTACTCGGGGTGCTCGAACCAAGCACGTGCTCGGCATTGGTGATTGTAGCGAGGAAGATGTTGCGGTGTGTTTCTTACTTTTGGTTGATATTTTTTCTGACTAGTATTCACAAGCTGAGATCACTGTCTGATACTGCTTACTGTTTTACATTAATCGAAGATCCACTTGATGGGATACAGAACCAAATACAAACTTTCACGGTTAGAACGCGCGCACCAGGATTGCCAACGTAAAAATACTAGCGGGTAACGCCGCCCAGTGATGTCAATGTGGGCGCCTTGAGCTACTGCGCTTGCGTTAGGGTCGCGCGCAGGTTGGCCACAGTTGGTGGGGATTTTAAAATGGGTATTAATTATAATTCTTTTTATTAGAATAACTATTTATTATAAAATACACAAGAATGCATATAAAACGTATAAATTTTGATTTAAGTTAATAAAAAAATTTATAACATATATTTTCTAAGTTTATTTTCATTGAATTCCAAAAACTAACTTAGATTTCACAGACAAAATTCCAATAAATACAATTTATATACATTATTGTAAATTTTATGATAATTATTTATTTCAATTGCAAGAATTATTTTTTATACCCATTTTGAATTCCGCACCAACTGCAGCCAACTAGCGCGCGGCCCTAACGCGAGCGCAGTAGCTCAAGGCGCCAACATTGGCAGCACTGACTGTCAGCTAGCAAGATTTCTGCACGCCGTGGGCCAAACAGTGGGGGGAGGTAAGGGGGATGTCGTTTATTTGAAAAGTCAACCATTTGCTTGGAAATTCATGTATTTTCATACAAACTCGTTGTTTCTTTTTGGCTAAAAATTAATTCTTCAAACTGAAAACTTGAGTAAATACTAAAATTTTTAGTTAAAACATGTGTTCTTTTTTTTAGTTCATAATTCATCTTTTCGGTAGAAAATTATTCTTCCTATTTGAAAATTAAATTTGTTGATAATTTAACTATTTTGGCGAAAATTATTTTTTTTTTCTGTTGAAAAGTAATTGAATGAAAATTTCATTTTCGATTAAAATTGATCTTTTTTAGTTGAAAAATCAATCATTTGGTTAAAAATGCATGTATTTTAATAAAAATTCGTCTTTTTTCGTTGAAAATGAATCTTTTTCGTTACAAATTCATCGTTTTGGTTGAAAATTCATTGTTTTTGTTGAAAATTCATCTTTTTGCTTGAAAAATGATTTCTTTCGTTGCAAATTTGTTTGTTTCTTTTTGGGTAATAATTAATTTTTCAAACTGAAAACTTAGTATATACTAAAATTTTCAGTTAAAAAATGTACTTTTCATTTTAGTTGAAAATTCATATTTTGGGTAGCCTTCTTCTTGTTTAAAAATTAATTTTGTTGATAATTTAACTATTTTGGTGAATATTATTTTATTTCTGTTGAAAAGTAATTATATGAAAATTGCAGTATTCCATTTTCGATTGAAAATTGGGTTTTTTTATTATTCTTATTAGTTGAAAATTAATTTTGTTTTTGTTGATAATTCATCTATTTTCGTGAAAACTATTAAACTATCTCTGGCTTTTAACGGATCTTTACGTTTCGGCACTCACAGATTCCGAAAATCATAAAATTTTGCCGGCGTCTGTCTATCTGTCTGTCTGTATGTCTGTATGATTACCTGAATGTTGTAGCCATGCTAACTTTTGAAGGATTTGTCGAATCGAGTCAGCCTTTGATAAACTTTTTAAGGGCCCCAAAATGAAGTTCAAGTTCGTTAAGCAGATATTTTGGATAAAAATTCAAAAAGTGAGCACATTTGGAAAATTGTTGTGACCACTTTTTTTTAAATATGAAAATTCTATGTACGGTTATTAGTATTACGCAAAAAGACAAAGCATTTATTCTAATGACATTTTTCGATAAAATCAAAATTGTCAGAGTTATAGCATTTTCAAAATCCAAAGAAAAAAATGAAAATTAACATTTTAAGCCGAACAACGCATGATATGAAAAAAAGTTGAGAGGAGGAAAACGTTTCTTTTTGAGAGACGTACAAAATTATCATAAGAACTTTTTAAATTTTTTCGAAAAATCCAAAATTCAAATTTTGATTGCACTAAAAATAGTAAAAAATCAAAAACTCCATTTTTCTGTCAAACTATGCAAGATACAAAAAAGATAAAGAGAGAAAAGTCGTGGACCTAAAAAAGATCTACAAACTGGTTATGAATTACTTTTTGATAGGATTCGTAGTTTTTGTTTTATTCGTGAAAACAACATTCAAAATAAAAAAAAAATTTGAACAAACGACACAAGGTATGAGAAGAAAATGAATAGACTGAAGTTGCTCATCCAAAAAACAGCTCAAAATTTGTTCAAAAGGAATCATCTGTATAACCTAGTTGTTGAGCACGAAGCGCGAGTATCGCAATGAGAATGTAATCGTCATGGCCGTAGGTGCTTTGAGAACCCTCTTTAATGTCAAATTGAAAAAAACATGTTTAATTTCACTTTATGATTGTAGTTTATCAGGGGTTTGAATCACGGTTTTTGATTTGCGCGCTCAAACTGGGCTCATTTTCAGGACAGCTGAGAATAAGAATTAGTGCTAAGTAAAGAGAAAATATTAATGTCATTATGAAAAATAAAAATTGTACATTATTTTGCAATATCTGAATAAGCAGTACCAGATAGGGGTTAAGGCCGAAGGAGCTTTAACAAAAGAGAATACACAATTATCAAATTACAGTTGTTAACGCTTTGACCTTTAATTTTAAAAAGTCTGTGCACAAATGTGTGGAAAATACCAAGACCGAGCGCGTAGCGCGAGGTAAATACATTATCGAGCGCGAAGCGCTAGATGAATATATTCTCGAGCGCGAAGCGCGATAACCAACAGTCGCGCACCCTAGGCGCGCTCAAACTAGCGAGCGAAGCGAGCCGCGCGCCTGGCGCGCAATGAGAATGTGCCCGCGCAGCGGTCATATATATATTTTTTTTGTAATTAATTAAATGAAAATTCACCTTTTTGGTCGAAAAAAAAAAATTGTTCTGGTTTGAAAGTTCATTTGTTTTGATTAAAAATTCAATTTAATTTTTAAAAGTTGAAATGCTAAAATTTTCATTAAAAAATGTTTTTTTTTTTAGTTGACAATGTTTGTTTTTGTTCGAAAATTCTTCTTCTTTGAAATTTAATTTTGTTTTTGTTGATGATTCAACTATTTTAGTGAAAACTAGTTTTTTTTTTGTGAAAATTAATTACATGAAAATTTAACCATTCTATTTTTGGTTAAAAATTTATCTTTTTAGCATATTATTCTTCTTGTTTGAAAAAGTTTGAAAATTTACCGATTTCGTTGAAAATTATTATTATTTTTTAACTGAATGTGTGGTGTTCCATTTTTTTAAATTTATCTTTTTCAGTTGAAAATTCATTTCTTTCGTGAAAAATTGTACTACTTTATTGAAACTCCTTTTTTGGTTGAAAATTTTGTATTTTTTAACTGAAAATCAAACTATTCCATTTTTGGTTAAAAATGTATCTTTTTAGTTGATAATCCAACTATGCCGTTCACCACCTCTCCAAACCTGGATGGGATAAGTTTCGATTAGATAAGAAGATAGGGTTTAAAAAAGATAGTCAAAATTTTGGATTGCCCAATGGATAGAAAAGAATAGACGTGGATAAGCGGAGGAATCATGTCGATAGAAAGACTCGGATTCGGAGGATAGGGCTAAATTATAGTTGAAAAAGGTCGGAAAAGATTTAATTTTATAGAAACCAAAAGGGTTTAAAAAAGATAAACGAAATTTGTGATTGTCTAATGGATGGAAAAAAAATATAAGTGGATAAGGAGTGGATTAATTTAGATAGAAAGACTGGAATTCAAGAAGATAGAGCTGTCTTATATTTCAGAACAGATAGAAATGGATTCACTTGGATAGGAAAACAGGGATTGACAAAGATAGACCAAATTTGGGATTGCCTAATGGATGGAAAAGGATAGAGGTGGATAAGCGGAGGATTCGTTTGGATAGAACGACTAGGATTCAGAAGGATAGGGCTATCTCATATTTCTGAAGAGATAGAAAAAGATTTAATTAAATAGGAATATAGGGATTAAAAAGATAGACAAAATTTTGCATTGCCTAACGGATTGAAAAGGATAGACGTGGATGAGCAGAGGATCCATGCCGATAGAGACTGGGATAAACGAAATGTGGGATTGCCTAATGAATGGAAAAGGATAGAGGTAGATAAGCGGAGGATTAGTTTGGATAGAACGACTAGGATTCAGAAGGATAGGGCTTTCTTGTATTTCAGAAAAAATAGAAAAGGATTTAATTATATAGTAAAATAGGGATTAAAAAAGATAGACGAAATCATAGATTGCCTAACGGATAGAAAAGAATAGACGTGGATAAGCGTAGGATTCATGTCGATAGAAAGACTGGGATTTGGAAGGATAGGGCTGACTTATATTTAAAAAAGATTCAATTAGATTAGATTGCATAACGGATAGAAAATGATAGAAAAGGATAGAGGTGGATAAGCTGTGGATACATATAGATAGAAAGTCTGGGACTCAAGAGGATAGGGTTATCTTAGATTTCAGAATAGATAGAAACGGATTCAATTAGATATGAAAATAGGGATTAAAAAAGATAGACGAGATTTTGGATTGACTAACGCATAGAAAAAGATAGCCGTGGATGAGCGAAGTATTCATTTAGATTAGAGTGCAAGACGTCACTGAAAGGCAGGTATTCACGAGAGAGAGGGGGGGGGGGGGGGACCTTAAGAATTATAGGCCAGTAACTTTTCTGAACACGCTGTATAAAGTCTTTACAGCTGTCCTAAATGATAGCATTGTTCGGACAATCGGACATGTATGGCGAGAAATTTACGAACAACGCAGATCAAAGAAGGCATAGCAGGATGTCGGGAGCAGTGTTGGGCCGCGGCAATATTCTCGGTAATTACAGCAGGAAAATCACCGTCATTACCGTAACGTTACTTTCGTTACCGGTAACATTGCGACGCCATCTGTGCAATAAAATGTGAACTTTAATTCATTTATGTACATATTAATTGATTATTCTTATCGACTTTACTGTTTTTATTAGACTTATGAAAGAAAAGCCGAAAAATTATGTTCTATTAAATATTTTAAATATTATTTTATTCGTAATAGAACAATTAATACAAAATTATTGGAACTATCATTTAAGATATCTGAAAGATAGTATTGATTCAACAATTTTTAGATAAGATAACTTTGTTTGAGGAAAAACTTCTTTTGGCGCGAGGAAAAGCATTTTCTAAAATTTATAATGGTGAAATTTGAGAACGGTTTTATTGATTGATATGAAATTTGCAGAAAACTTGCTGAATATGCATTAGAACTTGAAAATATAGATAAGAAATTTTTAAAATTGTTTTACCACCTGTAAGGGGCGATAAATATCACTTTTTTTTACTAAAAATGTCAAAAAATAATTATCTTTTTTTTCTTATTTTCTTTCTTTCGATCTGATGTTAGTATTACAAAAATGTTTATTTTTTTAATTTGTTTCCATTTTTTTTTCTTATAGCTCCAATAGATGTCCTAAAAATAATGGCCCCAATAATTTTGTATTCATTTGTTGTTAAATAAAAAAATGAATTTGAAGATGAACATCATTTTTCGACTTTTTTGCTGTTTTTATCTTAAAACATTTTTGAGGCCTCACTTAGAATCATCCAATTTTTTAAGTAACTCCTGCTAATGCTGATATATGCAGGTTAGGAGCTACTTAGAATCGTTACATGTCTTAGCAGACTTTTTTACATAAGAAACATATATGTATTTGGTGCCAAGTTTATGAGAGAATTGTAAACAATTGTTAAGAAATAATATTTTTACAAAAAATATGATGGACGTAAGCTCTTTAAGCAGAACCAAGCTCTGTTGTCGAGGTTAAGGACCACTTCAAAACGTGAAATTTTTCCCGCAAGTTATTTAATGCAACAAATATACATGAATATTATATCAAAATAATCAGAAAATCATGAGCAATTCAAATTTAGTCTTTGAATTACCAATTTTTTCGTTACCAATCGTTACCGGAGAATTTCCTCTACTTTACCGGTAATTTCAGTCGTTACCGGTAATTTCTGGTAACGACCCAACACTTGTCGGGAGAACCTGTTCATCGATAGATGTGTCTGCAAATACGTAGCATTCTAACAGCGCTACCTATCGATGGCCCGGATTGACTACCGGCGAGCTTTCGATTTTACCTCCCGTAGTCTTTTCATCTGTATGTTGTTAAGTTTCAAGGTTCATCCACACATAGTGAGGTGCACAGAGAAATTGATCCACATTTGAAAAAATAGATTTACTATCTTATCTGGAAAACATCGTGTGACAACTACCAACGTCACTTTTCAAAGAAGCGTCTTTCAGAGCGTCACCATTAGCCGTCTCCTTTTTTCGCCTCACACTATTACAGCTATCTCTCGCACTTCGCAATTTTTTACATGGATGATCTCAAGACCTATGCTAGAAATAAAGAGCAACTAAATCTAGCTCTAAGCATTGTCGATTGTCATTGTACCCTTGGGAGAGTGGAATGGAGTTAAGGTTAGAAAAATGCGCCAAGGTTCATTTAAACAGAGAATAACTCACTGGCATCCCCGGAGACCCTAAACTCGTCGACAGAAGCGCCATACGAGGCCTTGGCGTCCATACTTATACATATCTACAGCGAATATGCTTGCCCTCTCGGTACTACTCTATTCATTTGAAGTGGTTCCATGGACGAAGGACGAGCTTAGATCCCTCGACATCAGGTTACGAAAGGTAATGCACATGAACAAAAGCAGGAACCTTAAGTCGCCCGTTGCGCGATTTTACATCTCACGCCGTCAATGTGGTCGCGGAATACTAAATCATGAATGTCTTCACAACACGATCATTTTGGGTGCAGAACATATAGTCGCAAATGGACGAAACCTTCTTCTTAAAATGGTCAGTAAACACGAAGAAGCGGGCAAAGGAGCGTTTTTATATAAAGCAGCGAACGAGGCCGTTGAAACACTAGGCATTTTCTTAAATATCAGGGGTGAGCAAAATGTATCAAACATTATCCACCTTGAGTTCTCACTCCTGAAGGCCCGGATCAAGAAAACACAGGAGAGAATCTTCCACGATCAACTCCTCGACAAGACGATGCACGGCACCTTACACAGTAATGTAAAAGATCAGTCCATGTCGTTTGAGCTTACGTTTGCTTTCCTCAAATCACACGGATTGAAGTCGGGCATTGAGGGTTTCACTTAAGCGTATCAAGACGATGTCGTTTCCACTTCAACTGCCTAAAGTTAGCTCTTAACAATAATACTCAGAGACACAATGATGTTGCAGGGATTGTACACGAGCAGATTGCCTTGAACCTGAATCTGCTGTAGGAATGGATACCTTTTATAAGTACGTCCCAGCGGCTGTCCTCAAAAACGAGAAATACCGCCTATACTGGGACCGGACTATCCTTACGGACCACCACGTAAGGATAGTTCCCCTCGACAGAAACATCTAAGAGGGTTAGACGACCAAGATCCAGAAGTTATAATCCATCCTCTTGTGATTTCAGTCCACGCGAGGCTAAAGAGTCACCTGGAGAACCTAGGAGTTGATAGGATGCTAGTTGCAGTCCAAGAGACAGTTTTGGGGGAACACCTGCCGCATATTCCGAATTTTTTTGGGCTACCAACTAGAAAGCAGCTAGCTGCGTTGTGAACTGTTATGGGAGACCATTTCCATTACTAGTCTCTAATTTTTTTTTAAATTTGACATAATTGTATGTTATTACATTTTTTGACTATATTGGAAAATTTTACCTGTTTTGTGTTTGGCGGATATGTATTTGTACTGTCTCATTTCTATTTATTTTGTTCCCTGACTGACCACTATATTTTACTTTCTCCGTACAGTGGCCTTAACCCCAATTCCTTCAAGGTCTTGTGATGGAAGACTTCAAACAATAATAATCGCCCGAGGGTTCCGGCTCTTGCAGTCAGCCACGTTGCATTGGGCTAACTCCCCAATGCGATGAATTATGCGGTTACGTCACCAGTATCGCGCAGTGCCACCCACAATAGGCCTCTCTCGGTTGGAGGCCATGGTTCAGTTGGGAGTGGCAATAGGACCGAACCGAGGCGACGACCAGGCAATGGCCCCGGACAAACGCGAGAACATCGATTTAAGTGGTCGGACCAACTCAGGAGGGACATCCTTACCTGTTGGCAAAGAAGCTCACCGACGCGAAGAGGATTCATGCAGAGGTTACATGAAGAGATCAGGTATCCTTTTTGCGCAGAAACGGATATGAAGCTCTTTTTCAGCAAGAAGAAGAGCAACATTCTCCAGAGAACATACCACCCGTTCCAGCAAGACCACCTTTGCAGATAGCCGATAATGCCAACATGAGAAGTAGGAGATCTCTTTTCGAGCTTAGCAGGCTGTACCAAGGCTACAAAGTCCATCTTGTAGTTCTCATAATCGGCTGTCTTGGAGGTATGAAAGCTTCATTTCTTAGCCAACTCAACAAGATTCCGGCTTGCCAGCGTCAGGTTCATTCCATCGCAAACCGCATGCAAAAGGCTATTCTTCTGGGATCACTTCATCTGGTCCGTCAACACTGTTCCTCATAACATTCTACAAAGCTTGGTAGCTCTAAAAAAGTATCCAGAGGTGAAACCTTCATCTCCAACTGTCCCGTCTACCGCGTAAGGTCATCCGCGGCTAGAGACCTGACTCCAAGGAACAGTGTTACACGATGTTATCTCGCGTAAATTTCCCGCTCTTGCTTACCTTCTAGGACAGAAGGAGCAGAAGTGGATGACGTAAACGTTCCAGTTGCGTCGGGATTGGTTGCTTTAAGGAACCATGATCGTAGCTTCTGGAGCCTACAACTTCTCATAATAAATCTTTATTCAGTTTCCAACAAAGTACACAGTGTATACAGAAGACATTAATAAAAGAGAAATTTAAAGGTCCGAGGTACAGCTCAGAGCTGCTTTGGAACCTAACTCTCTGTATATAAACTGAAACTAAATATAATACTACATAACTAGATATAAATAGAGATTAAAAATAAAAAATAAAAGATAGAGACTATGGAGCGGTGAGATCTAGAAGTACCTACAGTGTCTATAATTAACATACCAGCGTTTGGGATCGTTTCTTATAGTGTCGCGTGGAGTTGATCAAATGATTCGGCTCTTAATGTAGGAACGGAATATGAAGCAAGTGAGTTTTTTTAGGTTTTTCAGAAAGTGTGGGGGAGCCTAGGAGAATGTAGCTTCTACTTTATTAGCACGTCCTCATGGAACAAATAACCTCCCGTCAGATCTTGGTGTGAGTAATTTTTTCGCACGCCTGTTTTTCACAAAAGACAGGAGGTCAACTAGATACTCCACTACCCCCCGGTACAGAACTTTAAAGGCGAGGAAACCGAGCTGCACGACTCAGATTTCGTCCATCTTAAGCCAGCCTGAATTACGAAGGCCTGGTTTGATGTGCATAATCGAATAGGGACAAGTGTAAGTCCTGCCAGAGCAGAAGTTTAACAGTTGGACATTTTCGTTAGACGATTTACGCACCTCTGATTTTTAATAACGGGTGCTACTCAAAAGTCTAATCAGTGTATAGAGTGAGTCCCAAGTTTTTTTTGTCTGCTCACTTAATTGGACGCCGTCGATAGTGAAAATTGGCAAACTTGTATCTTTCGTGTTGCCTACTTGCATAAAGGCAGATTTAGCTTTGTTTATGACTACTGTGTGCTCCTTAGTGTACACGTAAATAGAAAACTTTACCTTTCCCTGAGCGACCACCGATAACGAAGCTAAAAACTTAATAATATGAATGTAACTTCTAAAAAATATTATGAATATAAAAATTATAAAAATTACAGTAGTAAAATTACTAACTGTAAATAATATATTAATAGATGAACAATTTGGATTTCTTAATTTTCATAGTACAACTGATCAGCTTGCTCGAGTAGTAAATTACATCACAAAAAAATTTAATGCTAAAAAACACACAGAACTTATCTTACTTGTTTTTGAAAAAGAATTCGATACTGTTTAGCTTAATAGCTTAATCTTCAAACTTATACAGTATAAATTTGCAGCCTACTTAATTCACCTAATTAGCTCTTATGTGACAAATAGGAGAATTTATGTTGAATATAATAATGGGTCAGTACACGTCAGAAATATCACGATCTGCAGTTGGTTGTTCGATTTTAATAAAACTTTGTAAAATTGTGATGTTATACACAAGAAATTTTTACCCTCAATGATTTTCGAAAATTTTCAAAATTACGGAAGTTACGCCATGTTGAATTTTGGAGTAACATTTTTTTGAATTATCGATATTTCTGGAAATGCTGATTGGATTTTGATAAAATTTGGACACGTTAGAGTTAAAATAATATATTTTAAGAATATAATACAATTAATGAAAAAAAAATTTTTTTGCCTGGAAAAAAGTAAAAAAAAAATTTTGATTCAATTTTTCGTGAATTACTCCCCTTTTAATTTTTTTTAAATATCGATACAATGATTCCTTATGAAATCAGCTTTCTTCTAAGAAAAAAAAATTCATGGAGACTCTTATAGGTCCCAAGATATCGTCATTTTAGCGAAACCGTGCACCTCTTCTCCAGTGCGGTGCGGTGTCAGTATCTCGGCGCGCGAGCAGTTGAACCTGCTACTTTGTACGTTTCACCATTCTTTAAAAGTTAAATACGGTTTTATTTTTTCTACTTAGTTGGTGATTTTGATTTTCAGAAGCTAAAAGGAAATACAATTGTGAAACATTTCCGATATGTGTGTGATATATGTATCAGTAAGAAAAATGCTAGCGCTTTCGTTTAGCTGTCTTTTCGATTTCGAATTCGAGAGTTTCTGTGGAGGCCGAATATTGTCTGCACTCTATTTTATTATCACCAATCGGTTTGAATGAGTGAAAACTCCTGGTACCCGTAATTGTTTAAGCTTTGTCAAACCGACTATTCAAGCTCCGAGCTTTTCTGTTGTGCTCTTTTTGTGAACAAAATATCAACTTGATATTCGGCAAAGCATTAGTGCCCCACTCGTATAAATCTGTGGATGTCAAAATCTGTTTGTTACTTGGCCGTTCAAGACTAGCTCGTGTAGCTTCTCGCTTCAGAGTTCCTCCTATTCCATCGCACGGACTTTTACCATGAGAAGTAGCAAAGAATTCCCAGGAAGCTTCAATCCCAAAATCTCGCTTGTGATGTGCTAGGTTGACGAAGTTGCTTTTGTTTTTATATTGGGAAGCTGCTCCATCAGTGAAATACGTGATTTTCTTAACAATGTATTTTTTTTTAACTCAGCATTAATTTTTTCCATAAACAGATGAACTGCACTAGTATTATGCTCAAGATCTTCTGAAATGATTGCATAACTTTCGCACACGACTTTGCCATCTTTCTTAATGTAAACTACAGCGGGATGGTCAGTGATCTGTTGTTTATTCCAATACTCACTTTGTATTGCATTTTGAATAATAGTTTCGTGATTCTGAGCAAAACCAAAAAGTATTATATTTAAATACTCCCTCTTCAAGAGATTCCTTAGATTCCCTAAGAAATTGGCTTTGACTTTTCGCTATAAAGTCGTGTTTTAGAAGATCAATTAAATGTTTAGTGAGTTTCTCATAATAATCCTCAGCTGTGTCACTCAAAGTTTCTAAAGAGGCACGATCTGTCAAAGCCCACCAATTGTAGGTGACTCTTTCAATGAAGTTGCTTTCAAAAAGCTTTTGGACTTTTTCAATTAAAGATTTCACTCCTGGGCAAGATTTGCACGATCCTAAACAACAGAAAGGTGTTTTAGGATCGTAAATCATCAAAGACAACATGGTTTTGTATGAATCCAAGCACTTTACGTTCGCGTCATTTGCAGAAAGTTCACTCAAGTCTGCTCCATCAATCAATAATTTAGTATTTTCATGAATTTTGCAAACACAAATGGAATGTGTTCCACTCGCGCCTGCAAAAATACATTCCTTTGGTCGAAATTCTGCAAATTTGGAGAAGCCAATTTTTAGATCTGGAAACTTTTCTTTAAAAGTGGCATAAACTTCTTTCAAATTACCGAGAATTAGATATTTTTGTATCAGTTTTCGTGAACCATCATGCTGTTTTACAGATATACAGTCTTTTTCCCCTGGCAAATGTCGACTTACCTCGCATTCGTAGTAGTAAAAATCTTGGACAATTTTGACAGTTTCTTCAGACAACTTCTTACCTGGCCTAGGATTTGGTGATGATCCAATACCATTTCTCTCGTGCAATTATATTGCCTTACGAGCTAAACTATATGGTACGTTAAACTCTGATTCTATCTTGCGAATTCCCCAACCTTTTGGTACCATAGTCAACAGTTGAACGGCATAAGATTTACTTGGTTTTTTTATCCAATTCTTCTTTAATTTCGCTAGTAAGTTCTTCTATATCTTTCTTACTACAGTCATCTTCAATGCAATTGAATACCTTTTTCATTTAAACGTCAAGAGCTGTCTTAATCTCGGCTACCTTCTTTCTTTGTTTAGTATGTGTTCGAAGATCCATAGTCTTACTAATAGATGAAAGAATGGTGAAACGTACAAAGTAGCAGGTTCAACTGCTCGCGCGCCGCGTACTGACACCGCACCGCACTGGAGAGGCGGTGCACGGTCTCGCTAAAATGACGATATCTTGGGACCTATAAGAGTCTCCATGAATTTTTTTTTCTTAAAAGAAAGCTGATTTCATAAGGAATCATTTTATCGATATTTAAAAAAAATTAAAAGGGGAGTAATTCACGAAAAATTGAATCAAAATTTTTTTTTTTACTTTTTT
>CAKNWT010327075.1:0-13815 GCA_932066315.1 Andricus coriarius | reverse complement strand
AAATTTAAAATGCAACTGCTCAAAATTGTAGGAAATTAAAAATTGACTTTTCAACTGTTTAATTTTTATCAGTTAAAACTTCAACAGTTGAATTTTTAAAACTTTAATGTTCAACCACAGATAAATAAAAATAATTTGAAATTGAATTTTCAACTGCTGACAATTATATAAAAAGAAAAATTCAAGTTTTCAAAATTCAAGAAAATTAAAAAAACTTGAAGGAAATCAAAAACAGCTTTTAACTGCTTAATTTTGAACAGCTAATTTTTCAACTATTGAAAATTCAACTGTTTCAAATG
Source organism: Andricus coriarius (assembly GCA_932066315.1). Lineage (NCBI taxonomy): Eukaryota > Metazoa > Arthropoda > Insecta > Hymenoptera > Cynipidae > Andricus > Andricus coriarius. Next base: position 13,516 of record CAKNWT010327075.1, on the reverse strand, counting down.
AAAGAAATATTAAAATACAACTGCTGAAAATGGTAGGAAATTGAAAATTCAATTTTCAACTGTTTAATTTTTAACAGTCAAAACTTCAACAGTTGGATTTTAAATCATTGTTAAAATTCAGGCTCATTGTTAAATTTTCAACTGCTGAAAATTATATAAAAACAAAAATTCTACTTTTCAAAATTCAACAGTTAATTATAATGGTAGAATTGAAAAATTTTGGAAATTAAAGAAAATTGAAATTTTCAAAAGTGGGACTTTTAAAATATTAAGTTAATTTAATCTATTTTTTTTTAATTCAATTTTCAACAGTTGAATTTTTAACTCTAAAAATTTAAGAAAATTGAATTTTCAACTATTGAAAATTCAATTGCTAAAAATGAAGTAAATGCAAACTTCAACTACTGGAAACGGAAAATTCAACTGTTTAAAGTGAAAGTAAATTTAAAATACAACTGCTAAAAAAGGTAGGAAATTAAAAATTTAATTTTCAACTGTTTAATTTTTAACGGTTAAAACTTCAACAGTTGAATTTTAAATTATTGCAAATTAGAGAACATTCCAAATTTAATTTACAACTATTGAATTTCCAATTGTCAAATTAAAAAGCATTTTGCAACTGCTAAATTTTCAACAGTTAAATTTTCGACGGTTGAATTGAGAACTTTTGGAAATGAAAGAAAATTAAGATTTTCAACAGTTGGACTTCTAAAAGTTGAATTCAATTTAATTTAATTTTTTTGAATTCTTTTTTTAACAGTTGAACATTCAACCTTTAAAATTTCTGAATCTTAATTTTTCAACTATTAAAAATTCTATTGCTAAAAATGAAAAAAAAAAACTTAAACTACTGAACACCGAAAATTCAACTGTTCAAAATGAAAGAACATTTAAAATACAACTGCTGAAAATTGTAGGAAATTAAAAATTGAATTCTCAACTGTTTAATTTCAACAGTGAAAACTTCAATAGTTGAATTATAAATTCTAGGAAATTAAAGAATATTTTAAATTGAATTGTCAACTATTTAATTTTTAAAAGTTGAATTTTCATCTACAGAAAAATAATGAAATTTTGAAATTAAATTTTCAACTGTTGAAAATGATATAAAAACAAAAATTGTACTTTTCAAATTTCAAGATAATTAAAACTTGAAGAAAACTAAAAAACAGTTTTCAACTGCTTAATTTTCAATAGTTAATTTTAAAGGTTGAATTAAGAACTTTTGGAAATTAAAGAAAGCAGAAATTAAAATTTTCAACAGTTGGACTTTTAGAAGTTAAATTTCTCTGATGATAATACAGATTCCTACTTAAATTCAATTTAATTTTTTTGGATTCAATTTTCAACAGTTCAATATTCATCATTTGAACTTTCAACCCTAAAAATATAAGAAAATTGAATTTTCAACTATTGAAAATTATTTCAATAATTGAATTTTAAATGATTGGAAATTAGAGAAAATTGAATTTTGTACATTTGAATTTTCCGCAGTTGAATTTTTGATGGTAGTGTTTTTAACTACAGGAAAAAAAAGATAATTTGAAACTGAGCTTTCAAGTGCTTAAAATTATATAAAAACAAAAATTCAAAAAGTTGAATTTAATTTAATCTAATTTTTTTGTGTTCAATTTTCAAGAGTTCAATTTGCAACTGTTGAAAAGTTTGAAAAAAAATTAACTGTTGGAAAATAAATAAAAGTGAAAGTTGAATTTTCAACTGTTTAATAAAGTTAAATTTCCGCTGCTGAAAATTCAATTTCCAGCAGTTTAATTTCCAATTGTTGAAAATTCGAAGAAATCCAGGAGAATTGATGAGATTTAAAAAATCCCAAGTCTAATCACATCTTGTTAATCTAATTTTCAAATTACTTTTTATCTTTACAGACTGTCTTCGCAAACTTTATGGAGGAGCTGGAAAAAGTACGAATTAAAGGTATAAAGGAATTGAATGACGTCGTAGAGAAATTCCGTACTGATGTTGAGGTTAGTCAGTTGGCGAAAATAATTCTTCATCCCTAAATATTCGTTTGATTAAACAAATTGAAAAATTAAAAAATTTCTGTAATTATTTTCTTTGTTTACTAGGTTATTATTCAATATTTGAAGTCAGAAGGAGTAAATGACCACGTATACAAATGCATGACAGACTATGACCTACTCGTTCTATTTCATGAAACCCAAAAGAGTAAATACGAGGACTGTTATAAAAAAGGCTTTCAAGAAAGGGATATTGAGGTACACACAAAATATCATTAACAATCGATTTCAAACACAATATTTCGACTTTTCTGATCCAGTTTCATATACCTATATATTATTTTTATTAATTTCATGCAAAATCCAAACCACACTAAATTTATTTGAGTTCCTTGTATTCTTTTGAATTCTTTCAACTTCCTTGAAATCTTTTCGATTTCTCGAAATTCCCTGAAATCTCTAAACACCTTCAAGTCCTTTAATTTTCTCAATTCCTGAACAACCTAAATTTCTTGAATTTTCAAAAATCCTTCGATTCCCTAAATGGTCTCGAAATGTTTTTAATTCCTAAAAATCTCCGACTGAATTTCCTAAATTCCTCAAAATCTCTGAATTCCTTGAATTACGAACGTATTTTGATATCCGTGAAATCCCATGTTTTCCCTAAATTGTTTGATTTTCCTAATTTGCTGAATTCCTGAAATATTCTACATTTCCTCAATTTGTTGGATATTCCGAATTTCCTAAATTACTTGAATTCACTAAAATACTTGATTCTCTGAATCCCTGAAACCCTGGAATATGCTGATTTCCCTCAATTCCTGAAATACTCTCAATTCCTAAAAATTTCTGAATTCCAAAAAATTTCTGAATTCCTAAAAATGTCTGAATTTCTTGAATTCCTAAAAATAGCCAACGTTCCCGAAATTTGGTAATTTATCGAATTCCCTCAATCCCTTAAATATTCTCAATTCTTGGGAATATCTAAATTCCTTGAATTCTCTAAATTCCCCAAAATCTCTGAATTCGTAACATGTTCTGAAATCCTTAAAATTTCATGCGTTCCCTAAATTTGTATATTTTCCGAATTTTCTCAATTCCTTAAATATTCTCAACTCCTAACAATCTCTAAATTCCTTGAATTCTCTGAATTCCTCAAAATCCCTTAACTCCTTGAATTTCCAGCATGTTCTGAAATCCTTTAAATTCCATGCGTTCTCTACATTTTTTGTTTTCTCGAATATCAGCGATTCCTGAAATATTCTAAATTTGCTCAATTCCTTGGATATTCTGAATTCCTTGAATTCCCAACGTACCCTAGTTTTCTTAATTTACCGAATTTCATCAATTCCCTAAATATTCTCAATTCCTAAAAATCTCCACATTCCTCAAAATATCTGAATTCCTTGAATTCCTAACATGTTCTGAAATCCTTTAAATTTCTATGAGTTCCTAATTTACTAAATCTCCGTAAATCCTTAAATATTCTTTATTGCCACAAATCTCTAAATTCCTTGAATTTCCAACATGTTTTGCAATTCTTAAAATACCATGCGTCCCCTACATTTTTTGATTTCCCGAATTTCCTCAATTCCTGAAATGTTCTAAATTTGCTCAATTCCTTGGATATTCTGAATTCCTTGAATTTATGGAATATTCTAAATTCCTTGAATTCCCAACGTTCCCTATATTTTTGTAATTTACCGAATTTCGTCAATTCGTTAAATATTCTCAATTCCTAAAAATCTCTAAATTAATAAAAATCTTCGAATTCTTTGAATACCCAATATGTCCTGAAATCCTTGAAATACCATGCGTCCCCTACATTTTTTGATTTCCGAATTTCCTCAATTCCTGAAATATTCTAAATTTGATCAATTCCTTGGATATTCTGAATTCCTTGAATTTATGGGATATTATAAATTCCTCGAATTCCCAACGTTCCCTAAATTTTGTAATTTACCGAATTTCCTCAATTCCTAAAAGATGTATGAATTCTTTGAATTCCCAACATGTTCTGAAATCCATAGAATTCCATGCGTTACCTACATTTTTTGATTTCCCGAATTCCCTCAATTCCTGAAATATTCTAAATATCCTCAATTCCTTGGATATTCTGAATTCCTCAAATTTATGGAATATTCTGATATCCTTGAAATTCCATGCGTTCCCTACATTTGTCAATTTTCCGAATTTCCTCAATTCCTTAAATATTCTCAGTTCCTGCAAATCTCTGAATTCCTCGAATTTCCTGAATTCCTAAAAGATCTCTGAATTCGAAATTCTCAACATGTTCTTTAATCCTTGAAATTCCATGCGTTCTCTACATTTTTTCATTTCCCGAATTTCCTCAATTCCTGAAATATTCTAAATTTTCTGAATTTCTTGGACATTATAAATTCCTTGAATTCCCAACGATCCCTAACTTTCTTAATTTAGGTAATTTTGTCAATTTCTTAAATATTCTCAATTCCTAAAAATCTCTTAAATTCCATAAAATCTCTGAATTCCTTGAATCCCCAAAATCTTCTGACATCCTCGAAATTCCATGCGTTTCCTAAATTTGTCAATTTTCCGAATTTCCTCAATTCCTCAAATATTCTCAACTACTAAAAATCTCTAAATTCCTTGAATTCTATAAATTCATCAAAATTTCTTAATTCCTTGAATTCTCAGCATGTTCTGAAATCCTTAAAATCTCATCCGTTTCCTACATTATTTGATTTCTCGAATTTCCTCAATTCCTGAAACATTCTTAATTTGCTCAATTCTTTTGATATTCAGAATTCCTTGAATTGCCACTGTTCCCTAAATTTGGTAATTTACCGAATTTCCTCAATTCCTTAAATATTCTCAATTTCTAAATATCTCTGAATTCCTCGAATTTCTCAAATTCCTAAAAGATCTATGATCTATGATACTACATTTTTTGATTTCTCGAATTTTCTCAATTCCTGAAATATTACAAATTTGCTGAATTCCTGGGACATTCTGAATTCCTTGAATTCCTAACGTTCCCTAAATTTCTTAATTTACGTAATTTGCTCCATTTCTTAAATATTCTCAATTCCTAAAAATCTCATAAGTTCCTGAAAATCTCTGAATTCCTCGAATTCCAGAAATTCCTAATAGATCTCTGAATTCCTTGAATTCCCAACATGTTATGAAATCCTTGAAATTCTATGCGTTCCCTAAATTTTTTGATTTCCCGATTTTCCTCAATTCCTGAAATATTCTAAATTCGCTCAATTCCTTGGATATTCTGAATTCCTTAAATTTATGGAATGTTCTGCATTCCTTGAATTCTCAACTATCTTTAAGTTTGTTAATTTCTAAATTTTTTAATCTTTAAATTTCTTAATCTCTAAATTTGTTAATCCCTAAATTGTTTAGTTTCCCGAATATCCCTTATTTTTGGTATATCCTGAATTCGCTCAATTCTTTGGATATTTTGATTTTCCTGAATTATTTCAATTCACTAAAATACTTGACATCTCTGAATCCCTGAAATCTTTGAATATGCTGATTGCACTGAGTTCCCTGAATTCTTTAAATATTCGCAATTCCTAAAAATCTCGAAATTCGTTGAATTCCCTAAATTCTTGGAATATTGTTCTAAATTCACTGAAATTCTCTGAATTCCCTGAAAAGTTTTAATTCTCTGAATTTCCTCATTTCGTAGAATATTTTTGATTTCCTAATTTCACTGAGTTCCTAGGATATTATACAATAAATTCCCTGTATTCCTTGAATTTGCTGAAATTCACGATTTCTCTAAATTCCCTGAAATCTTTGAATATTCTGATTTCACTGAATATCCGGAATTTCTTGAATATACTAAATTTCTGTAATAATGTGAATTCCTGGAATTTCTTGAATTTCTCGAATAGACTGAATTTCCTGAATATTCTTAATTCCCGGAATCATCTGAATTTTTGACAATCTCAGAATTCTCTGCAATCATTGAATATTCTAAATTCCTTGAATATTCTGAATTTAAGTTGAAAATACAAAATAAAATTGAATTTTTAATTGTTGAAAATTTAAGAAGATTTGAAACTTAAATGCTGACGAATGAGGAAAATTGAAAAAAATCGACTGATGAATTCCTCAGAACCTTTGATTTTTAATTAATTTCTTCTTTTCTTGTTTCTCTGAATTCAATGGAATACTTGAATATTCTGAATTCCCGAAATTCCTCGAAGTCTCAATTCCTTTAATTATCCCGAATTCTCCGGCTTTCCTGAATTCTCTGAAATTCCTGAATTCTTCTAATTCCCTAGCTTTTCTGAATTCCAAGGACTTTAAAATAATGTAGGAAACTTAGAAGAATTTAAGAAATTCAGATAATTCAGTGAGTATAGAAAAATGCAGATGCATCAGGGAATTCAGAGGAATTCGCAATATTTGAAGGAATTTGAAGGAATTAAAAAGTATTGGAAAGAGTTTGAAAGAATTTCAAGTAATTTAAACGAAGAAAAAAAAATAAAATTTAAAGAACCACAAATAATTCAAACGATGATTCATGAAGATCTTGAATTTGTAAATATTTGTATCCATATATCACACATTTTGAAGGAGATAGAGACAAATAAGATAAAAAATTATTATTCTTTTTTTTATCCACAGATTGCGAAAAAGTGCTATAGTTATAATTTGGCTGCATTGAAAAAAAAGGACGAGTTATATCGTGTTGATACTAAGATATGCTTAGTCAGATATTTTCATGTGCTGGGTCGTCGAGGAAAGGAACAATACAAAAATATACAACTGTGATTGTATTGAGACCAAATAAACAATCTTAACCATTCAATTAATTAAATTGTCCGGCTTTCAATCATTTCCAATCAAAAAGATCAAGTTTCCACCAAGAAGATTAATTTTCGAACAAAAAAGACGAATTTTCAACAAAATACATAAATTTTTGGACAGAAAAATTAATCCTCAACCATCAAAAGCAACCTTTAAGCTATATCATTCGAAAAATTAAAAATATCATTTAATTGAAGATGTTATTAAATTACTGAAAGAATTTAACAACAAAAAAAGACAGCAATTAATGGAAAGTTTTTACCATTATAAAATGTGTATGTTCTTATGTAAGCTAAAAAATAGTCAAAATCTGAATTCGTTTATGGGAATCATTTGAATAAATAATCATTTTTGTAAATTTTCAAAGCATCGTAGGAAAAAGTTGTTGGAAAAACATTCTTTGTTGATCTCGTAAACAAACTGAGCCTATTTTTTGAAAAAAAGCCAAACTCTCAATTGAGTCATGAAAATTGTTTAAATAATTAACAAATATCGGAAATTTGAAAAGCCTAATAGAAAAAAGTAATCGGAAAGATTTTAACGTACGAACTAAATGGAATTAATTTTCGAATCCATAAAAAAACAAAATCTGCCTAGTATCGGTACGTTGGGGGAAGGCTTCCCCAAAACTGAAGGAAGGGCGAGAGACTCGACTTTCTTATACGTTCTACAATGGATAGAACGTGTCAACAGGTAATGGAAAAGAAATACAAAATGTAATTAGTAACGATACAGCTCACCAGTTTATTGTCGTTCCTTTTTTATCTTATCCTTATTATTACTTTTCTTTGTCAAGAGAAGAAAAAATGTAAGAAGGAACGAGGATTGGTTCCGACCCTTTATAATTTCTAGAGCGGGCGATCAAAAAGAGATGAAAAGAAAAGCAAAGAGTCCTTTTCTGTTTTCGTGAATTATTTATTAATTATTTATCCACTCTAGTCCCTTTGTTTACTCGCGAGAGCCACAAAACACACGAACGCCTGTCACTTTTCTAGGTTCATTTTTATAAAAAATAGACAGTGAGTCTAGTTTCCACGAGAGCAAGCCTTCGCCTTCCGAGATTGCTACTCTATCTCGTTTTGAGATTCGAGTAAGAGTAGTAATTTCTAAGCTTTTTAATTTGATTTTACCCAGGCTGGATAAGACACGATTTCAACGGCACTCCCGTACCCAGGCCGCGAAAAGTAAAGTCTCGCTAAACCGGGGTGGGTGGTGACGATGAATCGTTTTCGTTACGGTCCTGCCTCCCGTCATACAGAGTTTATATTTTTTCGTCCGGATTGCAAACTCCGTTGTTCTACCACTCGATCGGTAGCTGCGGCTTATCACTATTGCCGATCCAAAAAAAGTATAGTCCCGAATAAATCGGGATAGGATGCGACGACTTACGTACCGAGAATTTGGCTCCCAATGTCACGGTGGAATTTGAATCGCAACGTACGGACGGGCGAAAACTGGAGTTGATCCGTGTCACTTCAGATTACTTCGACGTTTTATAATTAAGGTGATCCAGATAGGGATTTTTTCGGAGTTACGGAATTTGGATTAGGAAGCTAGCGTTTGCAAATTTGACTAGCCAGTTAGCTTGATTTTCAAGTGTGCGAGAATTGCATTGCTAAATGCTTCCGTTTGAAATTTTGCACCTGTGAGACAGGAACGTCGTCAGCACTTTACAGAAGTGAGGTGCATTGAAGTCTTTCATTGTACTTCTGAAAGAAATTTTAATTTCAATTTGCATCGAATATGATGCAGGTTGGGATTTTCAAATTAAATATAAATATATATTAATTCCAACCTCCTAATCATAAAAAAAACATCAAGCATTTTAGCGTTATAAATTTTTGCTGAAGAAGCACGTGGTGTTGTTTTGGAATTTCCACGTGCTCGTACTGTCAGGTTACGGTAGAAAGTATGTAGAGGCGAAAGCGAGAGGGACTTATGGAAGAATAGCGTTGAGACAGGAAGGAAGGAAGAAAGAAGTCAAGCGGCCGAGGTGCATTGAACTATAGCATATAGCTTGCATAGACGTTGGCGAGAGAGTCTAACCGATTGCTTTTATCGTTACTATTTTACTTTTTTTATATTAATTCACATTGATATTCAATTGTCTTCAAAGTATAGTCTCGGTTTAATTTTAAATAAATTTACTTATCTCAAAATTTTATTAAGATCTTTTCAAAAAAACATATATATCACTGAATATCGCGATACGGTCAAACTAAAATTAAATAAGAAACAAATAAAATATCACACACACAACCCTACAACGGCATTCCATAAAATTGAAATAAGATAAAATGATGAAAGTCGAATATGGTACGAAGTAATAAAACTCAAGAGATGTCATTTATCGCTTGCAATTAAAATAGGTACTCATCCATAATTTTTCGTAGAGACGATCTCGTTGAGATTGGCGGTGAGGAAAATCGCAATCGTGGCTTCGTACTCGCTCGCGAGTTGTCCCAAGTGTAAAAGGTTTCAATAGTACAAATAGCAACCGGATAATTGTGAGATAAATGATTTACGTGGATGAAGTTAAAAAAAGCATTAAATTGCAGAATGGCTTCTATCATATTTTCGTTAGACAGACGAGTAAATGTGCCGTTAAGGTATTGGACAAATGAAGTAAATTGTCAAATAAAAAATAGCACCACACTGAAACATAATTTAAGAAAAACAACCTTCTCCGTCTAAATCCACGATTGCACATTAGGAACACCGCATTAAATTACTTTTACAAAAAATAGCAAATAGCTACCTGGTCTCGTACCTTTAGAACAGTTTAGAATACTAATGAGCAGTGGCTACGTTTTCACGACCGATAAACGCTATACACTGAAAAAAATTTTTAGGTGTATTACCTAGAATTCTTGCTATCTCAGCTAGAAAGTATCGCTGGATTTCGTCTTCCTAAATAGTTAGCTGTATTGGACAGATGGTCTTGTAGCAAAGTATAGGTACAGTACCTAGAAAATTTAGCTGTCATGAGCAAACCAATTATAGGAGATACGATGTTTGAGCATGACTGCTAGAATGTTTAGAAAATGGTGATAGATTTATCTCCCAAATTTTCTGTCTGCAGGAGATAGACGGTTTTTATATCTTAGCTATCTAGTTCGCAGTCCTACCTAGACTCTATTGGAAATTCAGCTATATCTCCCCAGCAATATATTTCTAGCTACAACAGCTATACCATTCTTTTCAGTGTAGGCTCCGCCCATTTCAAATGCGGATCATCATGTGATGATCTATTATCCAATGTCATAATTCTATTACCCCACGCGTCTCTTGATTTTAGCGGTAACGATTTATTATCCAATGACATTATTCTATTCTAACCGTGGGTTTCTTGATTTTGGCGGTAACAATTTATTATCCAATAACATAATTCTATTCTAACCGCGCTTTTCCTGATGTTGGCGAGAACGATTTATTGCCCAATGCGAGAAATCCATTTATCCCGCGTTTTTCGTGCTTTCAGCGGGAATTAACTTAGAACAATTATTCGCAATACACTATAAAATATCTCTCGTATTTCCTGGCGCGAATATTTATAAATTATGAACATATAAATCGTCTCAAGATAGAGGACCTAAAACTTTCTTTGTTTTTGTTCTTGTTGCTGCAATTGATACCCCCATAATAATATTGCCCTCCCTTCCCTATAGGTTTAATTCTAGATGTAAATTTGTATTTATTCTCCTTCTGCAATCTATCCTTACATCATTCGTTGGTTTGGGGGAGGTAGACTAATTTTAAGTGCTTAAATATAACAAGGGAAAGAACAGAAAAACCTAATAGTCAACTAATAGTCCAAGAATAATTTTAATTTCTGATTAAAGTTATTATCCCGTGTCGTTCATCTTTCCGTTCGTAAGTCAGTTCGCTGCTAGTCCCCAAGAGTTTGGAATGCTGCGTAAGCGTTCCGATAGCAGCTCTCAGGTTACGAGCGAACAATGAGGCGTTGCCACTCTCATAGAGTTTCAATTCAATGTGGCTCTAAATAATATTTCGAAACACATTAAATTATTTTAACACAAGACTGGAATTTTCCCGTAACAAATATAATTATTGTTAATTATGTGAAAAATTATCCCCATTAATTGAAGAAAGCCAAATGTTTGTTTTTATACATGTACTGCCATGGAATTCCTTGGGTATGGTCTAAAAGAAAAGGGGATCAGGCCAACTGAAAAAGGAATCGAAGCGATTTTGAATTTTCCTCCTCCAATAAACGTGCAGGGGGTACAATCCTTTCTAGCGGTCGCATCATTTTTCAGAAAGGGCATTGAAAAGTTTTCATTAGTAGCAAAAACGTTATAAGATTTATTGAGAAAGGCAGTAGAATTCAAGTTCACAGAAAAAGAAATCTTGGGGTACCCTATTGAAACCTATTGTGAAATAATAACTAAAATTTCGGAAATCTTCCCGGCATTTATATAGGGAAAATTCCCCAAAATTTATGTATCATTGCTTAAAACTTTTTGAACATTGATACTTATTATTTAGGGAAATCTCCCTAAACTTTTTGGAATCTTAACCAAAATGTGGTGAATTTTTCCCAAAATTCAAAGGGAAATATCCCTTATGTTATTCTGTGATAGCTTGAAATTTCGGGAATTTTCCGAAATTTATGCGGGGGAAATTTCTCAAAATTTGGGCAATACTAATAATAAAAGCATGGGTCGACTGCTTCCTTAAACACTCGACGCGTCATTTCTGTTTCGAGAGAGGTGGCACGTCGCGCCCTGGCGGAATCAAAGAACATATGAAGGTGTATGGGAACCGGCCAACATGCGTATATAATCTCGAAAAAGTGTCACATGATTGAAATTCTCAATATTTGAAGCTTTGTCTGCATGCGTAAATTGGTAAAAGAAAAATTCCCACAAGTGTGACATCCTGTCACTTTACTTAAAAAAGATCAATACTTTCCTTCCCATCAAATACAACAAATTCTAAAGCGTTCCATGTCCACACAAATTGTAAATGTACCGCCAGCGTAATTTCGACCAAGCCTTATTAGTAATAAGGGAGGGATCGCGCCCGAAAATGAAGTAGTAAATTATGGAAATTAACCCATGTACGGGACATTAAATATCTACCATTGTAGAAAAAGCTATTTAACCCGCCATCTCCAAAAAGTCAGGCAGTCTCAATCCGTCGTTAGTTTAAGTCCGTCAAGTCCGTAGTAGTCTGTTTCGCGTTATACGCCGTAGGCTATGCCTATTTATCAAACAATCTGTTTTCGGTAAAGTTCTTCGTTGTCCTTTATCCGCCGAAGGCTCTGACCCTTTTGTAATCCGTGAGTTCTTCAATTTTTCCGTTATCCGTCGCAGGCTATGCCTGATTATTAAACAATTTGCCAAATCCGGAAAGTCAGTTTTTTTGTTATCAGTCCGTTTAATTGTTTCCCACGGGAATTCTGTAATCCTTCATGCAAATTGGTGATCGTGAATCAACCCCAAGGGAATAAAAATCTTAAATACCATTGGGCTTCTTGAAGGAAACCCTCCACTGTTCCTGGGAGGAACCCAGACAAATAACTTGTAGGAATCATCAGGTTAATCTTCACACTTCACGACTTCACGACATTTCTACAGCAAACCCATTGAACTTCGGGAACCCATATACAATAATCTAAATTAATTCCCAGAGAATAAGCACGTCACTCAGCAAAACAATTATGTAAGTAGAACCAATTTATCCCAATTCAACGATTAATCCCCTTACTTCATTTTTTGAATTCTTGATTGGAATTTCGTTTTCTTTTCCCTCTAATTAGACTGCTTAACCTTGGAGGATCAAATTCTAGGGGTTTTGCCTAATCACCTCAACTCTCTTGATTTTGCTACACCAATTTGTATAACTAAAATAAATTGAATCAATTGACGGCATAATTAAAATTCGTTCAATTTATTTAATAACCTCTCTCTTTCTATTTTTTCCTCAACTCCCGCTTCGGCAAAATTAGTATAGTTGAGTTCCCTTAACTATGCTAATATTTGTCGAGCAAAAACGAGGAATCTATTTAACATAATTAATTAAGTGATGTAATTTCTTTCTCTAGACGTCACACAAGTATGAGTATATTAATTTTGATGAATAAATTAAAAATGACGAGTTCTGTCAAAAAATTGTTTAAAGAATTGTTTTAGGAGTTTTGAAACGCTGAAATTCTGTCAAAAACTTTTCCCTGTATTTCGCGACTTTTGGATCGAAATTTGAATTCTCGATTTGTTTTGTATTATTTTCGATAATTAGAACCAAGATTACAATTCCTATCAAAAATGGTTTAAATTAATTTTGTAGAACTTTTTAAAAGCTGAAATTCCTCCAAAAACGTTTCCCTATATTTCGTGTCAATTGGCGCAAATTTTAAATTTTCGAATTCATTCATAGTATTTTCGATAAATTAAAAACAAAATAACAAGCTTTATCAAAACATAGTTTTGTACAAAATTATAGACTTTGCGAAAAGCTGCAATTCATATTTTGAACTTTTTTCTGTATCTGACGTTGTTTCGGTCAAAATTTGGACTTTCTATTTATTTTATAGAATTTTCGATAAATAAAACTGAAATGACAAGTCCTATCAAAAATGTTCATGGGCAATTTTATAGGACTTTTTAAAAACTGTAATTCTTATCGAATACTTTTTCCCATTTCTTGCATCGTTTGGCTCATAATTTAAATTATGAATTTTTCGCATAGTATTTTCGATA
>CAKNWT010327072.1:8425-22465 GCA_932066315.1 Andricus coriarius | reverse complement strand
TTTCGTTTTCAATCCTTCCAAAAAAGCTCTCTCAAACATTCGTTCCTTTGTTGTCGGATTGAAAACGAAAATCCCCTCGATTGTTCGCAGTAAGTTCAGCGTCCAGCGGTTTTCAGGAACTGTACTATACCTGAAGTAGAGCCTCTCGAGAATATCGATATTCCATATTCTCGAGATCCTATTCTCTCTGCTACCTCTTTTCTTTTGCAAGTTGCATAAGAGAGATCCGACTGCAGCTTCTTCGACTTGGAAGCGGCAGCAGTGCATTTCCCTTTGCTCGAAAAGTCGGCCAAGTAATTTGGAAAAAAATATTTATCTCAAAAAGACATACAGATTGCGAGACAAATTTTCTTGCGACCATTTTTTGATAAAGAAGACAAATTGACTATTGCTCAGCATGTGTATAGAACTTGTTGTATTGATATTCCATTTTTTCGAGATCCTATTCTCTCTGCTACCAATTTTCTTTTGCAAGTTGCATAAGAGAGATCCGACTGCAGCTTCTTTGACTTGGAAGCAGCAGCAGTGCATTTCACTTGTTCGAGACATAAATTGAGACCTGGAGACGTGTCGGTATGAAAATTTCAATCGGCCCAGCCAGCCCAAGTGTCGGGAGGATGGAGACGTGGCGAAGAGGATAAAGTGAAGAGAGAAGTGGAGTGAAGGAGCTCGTATCCTGCACATAACACTGGATGATAGGGTCGACTTTAGTGGCAAACGAAGGGGGCAAAATGCCTGAGGAGCCGGCAGACGAGACGCAATTCACTTCACCGAATTGCTGATCCAAATAAGAAAAAATTCCCTCTAAAACTTGTAAAATTATTTATGCCACTGTGAAAAATTATGTACACCTTTTCTACAATTTGTACCTTTGCATAATTTATACAACATTTGCACACATTGCCGTATCGCGTGAGCGTACCATCGAATTAAAACTGACGTCATTCTTAGCCCCTATATAATTTGATCAATTTTATTACGAGCTGAAATTAGGCACGTTATATCCGGCAGCCATAATAATTATCTCACATCTGACCTCTCTTTCATTGATTATAATATTTCATAAGGCTGAAGCATGCTACAAAAACATTCCTTCAAAGGATTTGAAATATTGTAGAGTATTTTGCAAGAATCCAAGAAATTAATTAGTACAAGTTGAATGTGTTTCAAGGGCACTAAAAAATCTTGGATTTTACTTCCTCCTCAAGGAGGAAAATTCCTCAAGAAGAAAAATATGAGACTAGACTCTAGAGTCTAGAGGTTTCGGTGTTGTGTGAACAAAGAAGGTGGTAAAGTGTCCGAGAGGGGACAGAAAGTACTTTAGAATCTGTAGATGTTTAGATGGCCACTTGCTGAAGGCGCGAATCATTCTGTAGCCAGACCTGAAGGAGGAAAGGGTAGAACTGCTTCTCTTTCTCCCTTTCCAGTCTGCAGCCTAGGCCCTGGAGCAAACTGCATAATTCATGGCTTGGCTACACTGGCCTCGTCTCCACAACCCTCCTAACCCTCTCCTCTCTTTCTTCTCCTTCTCTCTTTTTGGCCTTTCGTACCTCTCTCGCCCTCCTCGGCCTCAGCTCAGCCCTCACGTGCATCGCATGCATTGTACGTCACAAAAGTTGGCCCCTTTGCGGTGCATATCCCGCGGCCGCCCGGTTAGAATGTAGGCGAATATTTCGGGATGAATTATGGCGCTTGGCTCCTATAGACCCGAGCGCTATAGAGTCTAGCGTTCGAGTCTAGCTCACGGCAAGGCGAAACCGCTGCGAAAGGCACCGTCAGGCAAAGGAGACGACGTATGGCGAGATCGTTAAGCGTGGCTTCCAACAGCGACGTGAACGTGTCCGTGCCACGGTTGTATCGCGATATTGTGCACTTCATGCATGTATATACATTATACAAATTACAAACTCGGCCTGCTTGTCATGGTTGAGAAATGCGGGAGGGAAAACTCGTGATTCGGTTGGCCTGGTACGCTTGTCCTGGTACGCTTGTCCCTAAACTGTTCAGTTTAATACGAAAACAAATGTGACACCAGTGGCGTAAGCCAAGATTCAATTTTCTGCAAATGAAGGGTAAGGATGCATAAGGGGAGTGCAAAAAATGTTTTTCAAATTCTGTTTTGAAATTTAAAAATACAATAAAAACTTGCTTTCGAGATGTGGACTTGATGAATGAGGCAAATAAACTTTAACACATTCAATAAAGACATTAAAATACGGATCATAAGATAAGATAATTAGATAATTGAGATATGAATGAAGGCTTGCTAGCATCATCATCATTATCGGCAGCATGATATAAAAGAAGACCTAATCGTTAAACAGCTTTATGACCATTTAAACGTCCATTCCGTAAGCATATTTGCCTCACAGTGCTTTTACCTGTCAAGTAATGAAACCTTGATGAAGTACCAGAATCATCCGTAAATCCCTTAATTAAAAGGCACATCAATCTTTCTCATATCATCAATCTAAATCTTGCAGAGAAAATTTTATTTCTATAATAAAAAATCTTTCAAGAGTACCAAATCAAACGAAAGGGTTGCTTTGATCTCATGATGCCGGACTACTGATAAAGCGCTCGCCCAAAGAAGAAAGGATTCCTGAATCGGAGATTCGCCATTGGGAAGCAAAAGGCAAAAAAAAGAGAGAAACTCTTTCATTACCTCAAAGCTCGAATTAATTGCGCACGGGACGTCGTCAAACAGCTATTATCGTATGTTAAGTAATGAATTCATCCGTGTAGATACGCATTTGTTCAGTGTATCTGTCAGTTAAGAGGTTAAATTACGAGATACGCATATCTTGTCTGAAATCGAATGAGAGGCAGCTCGTAAACACAAATCGAAGATAAGGCACCCCCTGGTCGCGAAGCTCGGTGAAATTAATAAGGAGTTGGCTTTAATTTGCTGAAGCCGCTTAGCATCCGTCCCTTCGAGCGCCGAGACGCTTCCTCTCCAACTATACCTCTCATACCATACCGGTTCGGATAGGAAGAGCTGCTGTTATAAACGGGACGTGTTTCCATCTTGGGCGCCCATCTCGCTCTCCATGAAAGATAAACATCAACAAGGCAAGGCACACTACGGTAGTCCGAAAGAATCGCGTAATTAGTCGCTTCTTTTTTCTCACGAGATGAGGCTGCAGCAGTACATGCAGGCTCCAAGTCTCTGATCCGATTCGCACCTTCTCTAGCCATGCTAACAACCAAAGCTGACTGCAATATCCGCTTCCTTCGTTTTAACGCGGTGAGGACAATTAGTGCCAGACACAGATGCATGCCCACATTGAGAAAGCCTATTATCACTCGTAATTACCTGCTAATACCACTATTTCTTTACTTTCCATTTAGAAATATTTTTGAACTTCTTCGCTGATTGGATAAAATAGCATGTCTATTAGAGTAGTGAGGCTTATTTCACAATCTTCATTTTGCATTATTCATTCTAATTATACCTTAACATATTTTAAAAACTATTTGCGATTCATCCTACTTGAAACTGGATTCCAAGGAGTTAATCGACAAAGGGAAAAAAGCGCTGATCTCGATTTATCGCATTTCGAGCCGGGGACGTTTTTTCTGTGTGTCAGAATGGTTGTTCGACGCGAGTAAACTTGATCGTCATGGTAGGTATAATTGACCTGACTGGGGTGTGTTAATAGTGAGCTGTGGACTCATTTGCAGAAAAAGAATATCTTGCTGTCACCGTGCCCGTAGTAATTTCTGTTAATTAGCCCCCTCGCGAAGATCGCGCGGTGATTATGGAGAGATAAAGAGCTCTCGCCAACGATTCGACGGCGCCTCCTCCGCGGGAACCCGTTCTTCAGCCTTTAATTTGTCTGCAGACCGAAGCTCGCAGAATTTAGTCAGCTCGAACCCATCCATATACACGTCCAACATAAGCATCAACTTTTTCCAAGGGCTGAATTTCGTCCTGAACACAAGGCGGAGTTTTAAATTAACATACCTCTCGCTTCTTGCTCATGAGACCAGAGACCTTCAGTTAAGCTCCAAAGCTCCTACACCATTATTTTAATATTTTTAAGACCCAGAGTAGTAATTAGTTTGTACTTCAATTTTTTCATGAAAAAGTCTCTTTAAAATAAGACTTACAAATTTATTTTAATTTATATCATTATAATCCTTTAACGTACGAGAAGCCAATATTAGGATGGGGAAAAATATCCTTCTACGTAAAATTGCTAATGCCGTGATATAACCATCGATTCCAATAATCCTGAGGCTTCTGAACCTTGGATCATTAATTCTGCTGACACTCAGATCCCTGATCATGTTAAAGATATACTTTGGATGCGAGACAAATTTACCTCTTCGTTTAAAAATTAGAAAAAAACAGCATCTCTTTAAAGTTGTTAAGATAGAACTAGCATTGACAAGATTCCTGAAGAATTACAAGCTGAATTAAGACACATAATTCTCTTAATATCTACCCGTTACATAAAAAAACCTAACTTCTTTTCTGATTTCTTCTCCGTTGTGAGTTAGGCTAGTTGATTCCTAATGACTTTCACAGAATTCAACTTTTGATGATTAATTAACTCTGTGCTAATTCCCAGTACTAAGAGCATTTTACTCCAAGCGATGATCTCCGTCGTAATACTATTGATCCTGTAATTTTTTTCTCGAAACGTTGGGATTTCGTAATAAATGATCCAATAGAGTTCTACAACTGTTGAACTTTTTTCCCTTCTTTGAATTTATTATCGAAATACTGTGCTTCACTCCTGTTTGGTTGGGTGTGATAAAAAAGCTAAATGTTTGGATCGGTTGGAAGGCCATTCGATCGACAATTTTACAAGACCATAGTACGAGTTAATTTCGAATTCTGGTATCGTTAACGACCCGGAAACTCGCCTCTCGTTCTCCATCTTCCCAGTTAAAACTGTTACGAGAGCTATAATTGTATCTTGCTAGCATGTTACTCCATTAGAGTTCGAATTTAATGCGACGAACGCGTTAGTATTTTTATTTCCTGAAAATCGGCTCTTCTTTTTGCGAACTTAACGACGCTGAAACGTTATAATTAGTCCTTTCGACGATTTATCCTCTGCTATTCAGCGAGCTGGCATAATTAGGGTTGCGAAAAAATTACAGTTTAATTGTGCCAGGGTTCATTTCAGAAAATTGAGGTTTCGGATGTTCTCTTAATTCTTTATTAAAAAAAGTTGGATAAGGGATTGAGGTCCATTACGTTTATAATTTTAAAGTCTCCCAAGGGAATTGGGTTTTCCCTCAAGAATTTTTCATCCCTACTTCATTAAATTACCAATTTGCAACACATATGGCACAATACAATTACGATTCTGATTTATTTTCCACTCAATTTCGCCTACGAAAAGACATTATGTTTTCCTACAGCAATCAGAGAGTCTTCCCTGCAACTATGACCGGAATAATGAAGCGTACATCCGCCCAATATGACTGTTCAAAGTTGCAGTCGGAGGAGACAGTAGGCGGCCGTTGGCATTTGTAGAAAACGTCAATTACTGGGATTTAATTATAAAACCTCGAGCTTTTTAATTAAAAACTTTTTTTTCTTGAACTTTATCTTGTAATTTGTAAACGATTCGAAAATTAGAAAAGTGATTTTTTTCTTACGTATTCCGTAAGGACAATTTCCATTCACTGTGTTTGAATAAAACTTCCAGTATGTAATGTGGTTAAAGATTTCGCTAAAAGCAGACAGTTCCAGGAATTTAAAATTGGGCAGGGAAGGTTGTTGGATGAAATTTGTTTTCTTTATTGATATCATAGATGTAAGGTTGTTTTTATACCCGAAAGAAAAAATTGTAACCATCAGTATAATAAGTTATGTTAACTCAACTTGAACAATTAACTAAATTTTACCTGGAAATAACCTAGAATCTGAACTCCCATAAATCACCACCCTAAGATCGTTTAACGATTGAAACGACAAGGGGTTCCTGCGTGGTCGTCAGTACCGTCAGCAACTGTAGGACGCAAAATAATGAGAGTCCAAGACTCTCTTAGTTCCCGCAAATACACTGATAAGCATCGAGAGATTCGAAAGGACCCACAGTCAAAGAAACTCCCGTTAATTAGCCGAAAAAAATCCCACTCTACTTTATTCAACTCTGCTTTCTCTTTATTTTATCTTGCTTTACCTTTTTCTCTATTTGATCTCCCTTTTCGTTTTTCTCTTTCCGCACCATTTTCTCTCTTTTCCTCCTCCAGTCTTCTACCGGCGAGTTTTTTCGTGCCTCCTTCACGACGCCCAACATCGAGAAACGAGAAACAAACTACCGAAGCCAACGCTCTCTCGAACGCTCGATCCTAATCTCGATAATGACGCGTAATGGCTGCTAGCGTGAATGTAGCTCTTTGTCCGCTGCTCCCGTGCTAACTCTGCTTTCGAACAAACCCTGCTCATATATCTATCCCAGCCTGGAGAACCGCGCCATTTCACCCGACGAAAAGAGTACAAGGAAGCCGAAATGGCCGGGCCTTCGTTATCCCGAAAAAAGGCTCTGCCCAATGAGCGGTTTTAGGTTTTATTAGGGTTTACACGCTGTCTGCAAGCTTTATAAGAATGGGATATCAGAGTGGTTGTTTCCATTTGAAAATTGAATCTCTTTTTGTTTCTCTTCAGTTTCTCTTCTACTACATCTGCGAGGGTGGCGAGCTTTCAACTCTAATTTTTTGTTGTTATTACTATTCTTTAACTAAATCATGGTGCCCAGAATACTCAACTAAAAAAATTATCTGACCATTAATGTTCAAAGATTAGAATTTTAATCTTGTGCAATAACATTTTCAACGTAAGCTGGCATGTAATTTCTGGATGGCTCCTAACCCATCACTAATGACTCACAACAATTCTAATCGTCGCTTTTTTTATTTTATCAAGGAAATAGGAGTTACCGTGACTAATAAGAACGTTTTTTTCACATTGCAGAAGCGGTTATGAGAGTTCGATGATTACCGGCTCCCGGACTAGAACCACGATGGACTACTACCTGCGAAGCTGGTTCGCTCTCTGCACGATGATTCTGGGCTACCACAGCGGACACGCGATAGACATATGTGAGTCCCTTAACGAGATGTATCATTATAGTAATCGAACGAACCATCCGTGAAGGTCTTTTCGAGGCTCGTTAAATTTCTTTTAAAACCTTTATTCCTACTCGCGTGCTACCTGTGATAATCTGTCACGAGACCCACTAAGAACCTTAAATTTAATGGCCTTCTTGTTGGTTAACGCTAACGGATCTACTTTCCTTATCTCGTTCATATAAAAGCAACACGAATCTCTAGACTTAAAAGAATTTTCTTTAAATTAATTAAAACCTAACTCGCCTTCATCGATCAACTATGATTGATTCTGATTCAAGTCTGATAATTCGAGTAGCTTTTAAAATCTATATCAGTAACTCGTTTTCATTCATGCAACAATTTAATGTTATCAATTAAAATTTGATTCAGCTCTTCTGTATGAAACAGACTTCATTAAATGAAACATTTTAAAAAGGTTTTTCATTTGCAATGTTTACTTATTTTGTGATGCCAAACCACCAATCGGTTGACTAGTGTCAAACGATTTGATGCATCTGAGCATTTTTACTTTGCTCTATTAGTATTGAACGAGAGATTCTTTTGTCACTCTAGCGAGACGTAGTTGATTACAGTTCCCCTTGCTGAGAAAAAAGTACATCAATGTTTCAAGAGGCAGTACATTAACGCCAGGCAGGGTTATCACAAGAGAGATTAATGTCTCTAGCTGTGCAGAAGCAGTGAAATGTTGCGCCCCAATGAGGCTGTGAGTTGGGACTTGACGAATTTGATACCACCCTCGCAGTTCATGTTGAGGGCACACGAAACGGCCAAAGGGGTGCAACATCGAGAGACCGCAATCCGACCAACGTACAACATGTTTATGTATCCCAGGCAACATTAACATCGCAATTTATGCGCGCTTTAGCCGCCCCCTCCAAAATCGAGAATATCCCCTCTCACCCCTTCACCTTTATCCCCTACATGACCGCGAATTCGCCAACGTGGTTCAACATACAAGCTCACTCACCGCAGGGGGGTTTCCGGTGTTCTAACTTTTAACTATATGCTATTTATATATCGGCCTCTGGCACAGAGTCGCGTACGATTTGGCGTGGCGTGGGTGGAGGAACATAGGTACGAAAATGCAAGAAGAGATGAAAGAAAAGGGTTGCGAGATGAAAGATGAAAGATTGTTGTGGAGTGTTCGTTAATTCTCGAGGCTTCGCTTTTCGTCGCTTTCGAGTCACCAAGTACGGTTGCAAAGTATTCGGTTCCGGCACGTATCGCTCGTCACTGATGGGGTGATGATGTAGTAAATGAGTAAAACGTTTTGGGCTCTTGTCAACGTTTGGTGAGTCGTATTTTTGTATCTGAGGTTGAGTGAAGACTGTTTTGATTCTCTGTTTTTAAACAGAGCTCTTCCTTCTTGTCGTTTGTCTCCTCTGCGTAGCTTTAATGAAGACGTGTTTGGTGTTTATCTTTAGTTTTGGTTTCTAATGATTCCAGTCGTAAAACACGGAAATAATGAGATGATTATACAGGGCCTGAAGTTGTATAAAATTAATCTCTTCACCAAGCCGAAGATTTCTCACAAATTATCATACGATTTAATGAAATTCACTGATAAGTGTCTTTTTTGTGTAAGACATAAACATTAACACAATCCACTAAAACTTAGGATATGCCCTGAAATACTTTCCAAGTAACTTTGGTGTATCTTATGAAAAAGACAGGTGCAGCTGGGGAAAATTTAGAATTTACCGAGAATACGGAACAAAGTTTCTAATTGGCAGCATCTTTCCCTCATCAGAGTGGAATCAACGTAAATTGTGATGTGCTCAAAATTAAAACTCTGAACATCTTGTACAGAAATTCTGATATAAAATCCCTCTCCGAATAGTTCCCTACATTTCCTTGCAGTTCTCCAATTATTTTCCCCCTTCGATTAACATAACTTTCTATTTTCCTTTCCTTTGCTTCGAAACTACTTGGAGCCTTACTCAATTCCAAACTGGAAAGGAAGAACGTCTGCTTTATTTAAATTGAGGATGGGTGTTTTTGCGAACTACGGCCCCATTTCTCCGTCTCGGCTCGAACGATCGAGTTTCCCCAGTTTCTGGACGAATGGTACTCACTACTTGTAATTCTTAGGAATACGACTTTGGATTCCATACATGATTCCATAGGCACACTCATGTATGCAAGTAGTAAGGGCGGAGAAGATTCTAAAGAACAAGTCGAAAACTCTCTTGAAGGATACTTTGCAAGTTTTCCTTCCTATTTACCTGACATTGGGGGTCTCGACCCCAGTAGTCGCTGAAATCAATGGGGTGGAAAAGATCCCAAACAGAAACGAGCTGAGGTTTAATATAAGTGAACCTACAGCTTCAGGAAAAGGGAGTGAGAAAGGCACAGGACGTGTTCCTGTTTTTATCGCACTCTATCGGCGTTAAAATTATAGCTTCTGGTGTAAACACATATCTTAGCCGTGCATCTCCCGTCCCCGTGGAAACGGGAGTCGTCGGACTAATCGATTTCATCTGGTGAACGTGGTGAACGTATTCAATTCAATACGACAATAGGAAACTAATTACGTTCCTGTCCATTGTAGAGGATTGAACAATAAACAAATTTGTTTATATTACATTGCAACAAATTCCACGCGCTAATTTTATATTTATCTGACATGAACAGGCCTTGCACTTATTTTAAAAATTCAAAATAGGGTCAAAAGTGGCATCAATTTTTAAAAATATAACAGGGTGTCCACCCGAACAAGAAATCGGGAAAACCTGATATTTGAGATGCTTCGATGTCTCTGGATTCACAACTATTCCTGGATACAATTATCAGAAGATACTTAATGCAGATTCATCAACAAGAAAGATTTGTGTAATAGGGTTTGAATTACAGAAGCTTAAAACTTGGAGCTGCTGAGAGAGTAAGACCCGAAATGTACCATTAGGATGAAAGCCAGATCCCCGAGGAAAGAATTGTCCGGCAGGAAGCATTTTCGCCTCGTAGTAGGAAAATAAACATAACAGAAAATTGGGGGGACTTTTAGGAGTCATTGCGTGCAGGGGTGAAAGTAGAAAGAGGCGAATAGAAGACATTAGTGCTTGCGCGCGCAAAGCGCGTCTCTCTGGCGCCGCGTGGACTGGCAAAGCGGAAGTACTACTTTTAACGCCCATCCTTTCCGCTTCTGCAAGCCCTCCTGGCCTTCCGATTTCCAGCGACCCCAAAATCACCGTCTCGAGTTGCGTGCAAGGGCGAGGGTTCTACAACCCCTTTCGTGACTCCAGCCAAGGGGTCTTTCAAGATCGCGACCTGGCCGCTGTTTATTTTCCTACCACGCGCGAATCCGATTTATGAAAACGTGGTTATCCACATCCAAATTGACAACCGGAAAGACAGATCCCTCGCAATCGAGGATTATTGCACTTCACGTCGCTCTTGCCTATGTCAAGTTGCTTTCACGTCGAATTCAAACTCTTTCATGTCCATTTTGAGCACTTTTCTTTATTTGTGTTACGGAAAATAGATCAACGGAAAAACAACTTTTTTTTGCGAAAAATTCTCTATTTTTTTAGATTATAGTACGACCCCAATTTAAAAAAATTAGTCAAAGTAGGCACCTCCTCTCGCTTCTCTAACTCCTTCCTCACCTTAACCGAATAAAAGATCGAAGACACCTATGATTAAATAGCTGATTGGAAATGACCATAGTATATTATTTTAATTATCAAGATCATTAAATCGAGAAAAATACATCCTCATACTAATCATAAAAAGCCTTATCTCAATTCTGCCAAGAAAACAGGGTAAGAATCGATAAACTGTATTTTAATACACTAAATAAGAGATCTTGAAGAGTCCTTTACATAACTTAAAAACCAGTCTAATTAAAATTACTCGACCCGATAAAGCATTTAATTAAAACGCAGAAATGATAAAATCGCAATTTCCGTAATTGAATGCTCGTACATATATAATTTAAAAACCCAAAATATGTGGTTAGCTGAAGATCGAATGAATGATGTGGGTTAAAATAACGAGCTGTTAATTGTCGCATCGTTATGTTAATATGTCGATGGGCGAATAAAGCGATAATTTCGGTATTTTGGCTGCTCTAGTGGGGCCAGATAATTGGAAAGGGGTGGTGGGTACAAGGAGCAAACGTATGCGTATTTGTGCGAAGTTGACAATGCAACGCAATTGCTACTGGACAGGGTCCAGCTACAATATGCAGCTTCGTAATCGTGCTTTTCTCTGAATCAATTGACGGCTTTGAAACACGATAACTTGATCGGAAATGAAGCTGTTTAATTTTTTTTTAATTGCAAGAAAGCAAATGAAATTCCACGTCGAATTATTTCAAGTAGATATATTTCTCACGTCTGAAACAGGAAACATCAGGTAAGGAGTTTAAAAAATATCAAGATGTTCTTGAATTTTTCTCGACTTCAACTCGCGTCATAATCTGGGAAACTTGTAGCAAAAATCTTAAATTTACAGGACGCAATCCTTCAAGTCTTGTCTTTAATTTGAGCAAAAAAAATTAGAAAATCTTTCAGGGTTACCGAGTTATGACTAAAAATATCGAATCAGATTTTTTCTACAGCTTTACTTAGTCATGACACTAGTTGAAGTCGAAGTACAGAATTCAAGAAATTCCCACATTTAAAAAAAAAACTTCTCTCGTGATATATTTCCTTCAAAAAGTAAAAAATATTTCCACTAAAGGTAATTCGTCGCAGAATTATATAAGGTTTTTACCTGTTTTAAAAACAATATCTGGCCTTATTAACGACCAGCTCATTGTGGCTCGATGTCAGAATTGATTTTTAACAGTACTAGCCGTGTAGATAATTTCCAACGGTAGTGTACATATAATATATATTTAAGTGCAGATGTACACGTGTGATAATATGTTATCCCACATGTGTATTTGACTTGATGTATGTGTGAGTTAACTCACACGTAGGCCGTTGAACACGCGACTCGCTCGACGTTCATTTCTGTCCGAAGCGCATGTTCCTACAGGACCCGACATCCAGTAAAGTTATAAAGTACTCTCGCTTGAAAAATGTACTCGATTCCTGTGGCTACAGCGAATTTTAAAAAGTAATTGCGGTATGAAGCAAAAAAAGCGACTTCTGAGAAGCAAAAAGGCCAAAAGAAATGAAAACATCGACTGAGTACTGGTGAGAATGTACTTTTCGAATAAATATAAATAAACGAGTTTCGAAAAAGATTGACTCTCAGAAAATGTCTGAGTCACAGGAAATGATCATGTAAACTTTAGGTGTAAAAGCAAATGCGCCAAGCAGCATTTGGCAGTCATTATCAAAGCAAATTGATTGAAACTGCTCGGATTCACGTCAGAGATAAAAAATAACGTCAATTTGAAAAACCTCTCCTGTAAAATTGGCAAAATCTAAGATATCACCCTATGGTTTGGGTATTAAGCCTATGGTTTTGGTATCAAGATTTTTCTACAATGCATTAAATGCCCCTAAATGAGGCAACAGAGAAACCCTCTGGAATCTTTTCCATAAAGAAATGGGCGGAGTAAAAAGTTTGTTCAAAGACTTCATAAGTCAAGAAGTCATTTCAGAAAACGTATGCTAGGGATTGGCCTGGATAAGTTTCATAAAGAATGTATATGGTCGAGGGAGATCGGTAGGTAGTCATTTCGAGTCGGCTGGATATTTCCTATCGCAATGTACTATCTTTACGACCATCGATTGGTCTCACTGCACGGTACTTCCGGCGCTAGGGACTTTTCTGTCCCGGTTCGCAAAATACAGATTACACATAGTGCATCTAAACGCGTTGTGGAGCAGGTTCGATCTTGTATTTATAGACATCCTGGAAAAGAAGCGGCAGGAGATGTAAGTTATGCGACATTTGCCCGCCCTAGCCACTCATTCCGCGTACATAACTCTCAGGAGTGACAGCCCCGAACGGAAGGGTATATGCTCGCTTCTTCCACCCGGCCTAGGGAAATTGAATGCCCGATACTGTCCTCGGTTACTCTTTTTCTCTGGTCGTCTCTCGCTTCACTGTCAAATTGATAACCACTTTTTTCCCTCTTTTTCGATACAAACGAATCCAGCGGCTCGTACAACAGTACCTCAAATAACATAGCCTCAAACAACAACGCCTCAAATAGAGAGCGCCCTAAATAACAGGTCCTCATCAGCAGCGCCTCAAACAACACTTTTTCTCATTTTTGTCCTCTTTTCTCGAGGCGCGAAACGACGACTTCCGCGGTAACGAAGGAAGAGGAGCGGGTTTCCTGTGCAGTAGTTACCGGGGATTTAAACTTTTCAGGTCGGTTTACCGCGATTAGGACTCGTTCTCTTTCCCCAGTGAGGATTACTTCTTCTTCTTCTTCTTCGAATGCTTGGTTCGAATTTCGCGATTGGAGTTTTCAAACTAACCAAGATTTACGATGAGACGCTCCCTTCCGTGTTCGACATCGAGAGATTTTAAACCAGAATTTCACCTACGACAGGGTGGCCGCAGGTCAAGGAAAAGTCAGAAAAAGCTAGGAATTAAAAAAGAAATGATAAAAATCAAGGAATTGCTGGTCTACCCTGGTCCAAGATATTTGGCTCCTTCAATTTTATCATCAGCATCAAGATATCCCCATTCTAGATAAGAAACATTCTTTTCCCCAACAGAGATACAAACTATTGAGGTCATTTCATTAGCTCTTTTATTTCTAGTTAAAATACCTTGAGATCTTGATAGCGATTCAGGAAATGGAGTGTGGTTCGTTTTTCAAAAGAAAAGTCTCTCCCTCTGGTGGAGAGATTTAATTTGAAGTATTCTTGGAACGTGGAAGAATGAATCAATCTCAACCCGTGTATTGTTTGGCTAATTTAAGCATGGACGAGGAGACGGATAAATCAAGAAAACGCAATCAGCGACGACCACGGTGTATAAATCCTCATCGTAAGATTTTCTTACTGGGTAGATTTAATTTCGACCCACCCT
>CAKNWT010327067.1:0-21419 GCA_932066315.1 Andricus coriarius | reverse complement strand
AGTCTATGGGGGCAATTTTCCAGGAAAAAAAATCTGACAAGAAATTATTGGCGGAAAAAATGTTGAAATTTTCCAAAACAAATTTTTAGATAACGTTTGAGAGATACATTCCAAATTCTATTTTTAAAAAAATCCTAGGGCTGTCTGCTCGAGCATATATTTTTACAAAATTTTTGTAGTGGAATTTTTTTGTAAATAATTTTTTTTAAATTAAAAAAAAAATTTGCCTAATTCTTTGATTAGAACAATTGCACTACGAGGTGCCCCTCGTTTATCTCTTTTCAAGAAACTACGAGGGTCTCTTGTATATCTTTCTATCAAGCGTTCTATCACTGTGAAATAAAATTGTCGTTTTTCTGGTAAAAGGCTTAAAGGATTTTAATGAAAAAACATATATGCTGCTAAATGTTGTAGCACAATTCAGCAGAATAGTAAGAAAAATGTTCTGACCAAAAAATTAGGCCAATTTTTTTTTCTCTAGTAGACAGCCCTAGGATTATTTTGAAAATAGAATTTGGAATGTATCTTTCAAACGTAACCTGACAATTTTGTTTGAAAACTTCAACATTTTTTCCCCCAATAATTTTTGATCAGATTTTTAGGTCAAGTCTTGGAGGCATTTCATCTCTCATGAGTATCTAGCTATGCCATCAATTTGTGCATGATACATATGTAGGGGAATCCGTTACATGCTTACCCATAGAGGCCCTTTCCGATTTTCAAAGAGGGTTACCTAGTATTTCGGACAAGATAAAAGGTGGCAACCCTGGTTAATTAGTTTGGGAGAGACTCAAGCTTTATTTTTACGTTAGTTTCATCCTTATTCTCGATGGGCTGGAAACCAACCCAAAATACAGACGTTCGAAAGTGGTTGCCAAGGGTTTCGGACAAGGTGGGGGATTGCAACCCTAGCGCTTTTGATCAAGCTCATTTAGTACTACATTTTGAGCTTTTACTCATCCTTATTCCGTAGTACAAATAAAATAAAATGAATGAAACCAATTGCATCTTTTTACTTTTGTTAGTAAATAGATAGCAGAATCCAATATTGATATCTACTCGAATTGAAAAATCTCAGCAGGCGAATCACCCCAGGGGGCACCAAATTTGACGAAGTCTTTACGAAATCGTTACATCTTTACGACAACTTTGCGACATTCTATATCCATGTCGTTAAGGTGTCTTTACGATATCATAAATACAGCGTCAGATCGTACGACGTCTTTACGATATCGTAAAGACGTCGCTAAATTTTGTGCCCACTGGGACATTAATCCAAAATAAATATATCTACTTAACGGGTGGGACTCATTCGTGAGCCGGCGACGAAAAAATGCGTTTTTTTCTATTGATAAATTTTATGATTTTTTAAAACAAATTTTATAAATAAATGCATTATTCAGGAATTTTTTGACGGAGAAATTCGTCTTTTTCAATGTCAGTCCTTTTGATATGGAACTTAATAATAATTTCCGCGACATTCATATATACTTAGTTGAAATTTTATGATTTTTGTTACTAAATTTAATAAACCAATGCATTATTCGAGCGTTTTTTGACGGAAAAATTCCTTTCTTTTCAATGTCAGTAATTTTAATTGGAAACTTCATGATAATTTCAGCAAGATACATAATTACTTTTTAAATTATATGATTTTTTAACAGATTTAATGAAAAATGCATTTTTCGAATATTTGTCGATAGGAACATTAGTTTATTTCGAGATCAGTCCTTTTAATTATGTACTCCATGATAATTTCAGCAAAGTTCAGAATGATTTAATAAATTGTGTAATTTTTTCAAAACCAATTTAATAGAAAAATGCGCGATTGGGACATTTGTCGAAAATAAAATTAGTTTTTAAGTTAATTTTTTATTATTAATTCTTATAAATTAATTTTTTACGTCTAAATCGGTCAAGTCGTATGGACTGTACGTTATTCGAAATAAAAAAAGTCGTTTTTCATACTGTGCGGCGATACGTTCGTCCTGTCCGACAAAAACATTGAGTCTGATGGGAAAATTAATAATGAATTAAAAATCAGAATGTTTTGCTCTTTTTTATATAATAATCTATATGTTATAATCCGCTTTTAAAACATTTCCTAAAAAATACATATTCTTAGAATTTAATGAATTTAACATTTTTCAACTATCAATTGCACATCAAAGAATTATTTACGGTGGGCTTGGATCAAGCTTCAAAACAAAATTAGCAATTAAAATTAGTGGAAAACATTATATTAACAAAGAGCACAAAGTAGTCTTTTTGCGAACTCTAAATAATATTTTGCGACGGTAATCTTCTCCCAAATAGGTTTGAAATCAGTATGAACAGACTCCATTAGTTGCTCGCTGAAGAAACCAACACCTGCTTGCATTTTGTCGCAAAAATCGGGTACATGAAAAAAAACTGCAAGAACTTTAGGTGTTGAAAAAATTAGAGGCGTCTATGCCTGCTTTGGTAAAAATCTGGATCTTAGCTTCAAAGCGAAGATTACAGTATTTAAAGAGAACTACATTACGATTTATATACCAGCAACACTTAAAGTTCATGCAGTTTTTCTCCATGTACACAATTTTGCGACAAAATGCCAATGGAATCTGTTCATGGTGATTTCGAACCTATTTGGGAGAAAAATAAGGTCGCAAAAGCATCCAGTGTTCGCAGAAAGACTATTTCATGCTCTTTGTGAATATAATGTTTTCCACTAATTTTAATGGCTATTTTTGTTGATTTGTGGATAAATGATGAGTTAATTTTTATTAAAGTGGATTTTAATTTTTTCGTTATTTCCAGTTTCAATATTTAGCAATCAGATAATAAATGAACTGAAATTAAACACATTTAAACATGTTTCAAACTTATAATATTTATTGCAAAGGCATACTGATAGGAAAATGCTACATGACCATACAAAAATCAAATGATCTCATGAATCCCTCTACCGAGTATTTTCATGTATTGACATTAAAAACTCGTGAGACATTGTAGAAAATATTTATGAAAAAATCCCACCGGTACAAGCACTTTTGTTTTGAAATTGATCCAAGCCCACCTTGTATTAGTATTATCCTTTCTGAACTAAACTACTCGGAAACATTCTTCTTTTTAATTAGTGAATTATTTCGCTATAAGGTTCAATATTTTTGTAGCGCAGAACAAACATGGCGCCGTCCAACGGCTAAAGAATGAGGCACACCGTAAAGTGGAACTCTTTAGCGACCAATACTGAAAATAAACCTATTATAATTATCTTATTCTGACAATTGTATTACTTTGAAATATTTTTAAAATGTATAATTTGATTTTATATTTATGTGAAAGATATTTATATTAACATTTACAAATGAGTAATTAATATTAAAATTCTATTCTTAGCTCCTGTGACTATATTTTTAAAAAATAATAAAAAATATACAATTTTCAAAGAATTTTATTACATAAGGTGATTGCAGTTTCTGGCCTTCAAGGCGAACAAAGTAATTATTTTAGAATATAGTTTATCAGAGGAGAGTCTGTTCTGTAGACATCTGCAGTATCGTCGTTATGGTAAATATTCTTTTTTTTATTCCTTTTAATTTGATTGAAAAACGCGAAAAACAAGTATTCAAAAAAATTTCACCGCGAGCTGAATTGGAATCTACACCTCCTCTATTCATGAGAGGTTCTCTAACAAATTCAGCTATCGCAGCAGGCAAGTGAAAATCTTAGAACTTGTATTAGGTCAACCAGGCCTGTTCTTATTTTAATTTTCTGTCTATCTACTTAGTTCAACACTATATAGCGTGGCGTGCATCTGTCTCATCCTAAAGTCCATTTAATATATTTTTCGTGCACTCTCTCCACTTCCTTATATTCTTTCAACCCCCATATATCAATACACTTGAAACTTACAACATACATTCTCATTCATGTTTTAAATTCACAAAAATTCTAAATATACAAATTCCTTTACTTCTTCGACCTTTACCCTTCTCCACTGTTATTCCTTACCTTATATTTTTTGCTGAAGACTTATTTTCGACTTTTCCACATTCAATATAAATTTATTTTCTTTCCGGTATTTCTCAAATCTCCTCATCATATTTCTCAGCATCTCATCTTCCCTTGCTAACAACACTGTATCTTCCGCATATGATACTGTCCAGAATTTATCCCCCTTGACGACCAATCTCATTGCTATGTCCCACTTAAAACTGATTTCTATCTACCAATGGGAATGTTTCCTTTAAATCTACAAAGAAAACACCAACGTTTTATCCTTTTTGCTTCAATTCCTTCTCTACTACATGTTGAATAATGTACCAGGCGTATAAGCTTAAATCCGCTGTTTGCTCAGAGATGGCGGTAGTGAACATATTTAGCTACAATAGAAACGTCATGCTTTTTTTTGTGTGAGTTCGACACCTGACTACATAAATCAGTGCACATAGTCAGTTTTTTTATACAACAACATAAATTTTTCCTTGAGTAATCATGTCTAGTTTTGTGCCAGAAAAGGAGCATTTGCGGGAAGCTCTACTTTTTTGCTTCAATTTGAAGAAATCGGCTGCCGAATCACATCGAATGATTGTGAAGGCCTATGGTGACAGTGCTTTATCGGAAACAACTTGCAGAGACTGGTTTCGTCGGTTCAAAGACGGTCATTTTGACTTGAGTGACAAGAAGCGTGAAAATCGGCCCAAAAAAGTTGAGGACCATGAATTACAGGCTCTTTTGGATGAGGACGATACACAAACACAAAAAATGCTTGCCGAACAGTTAGGTGTTATTCAACCGGCCATTTCCATGCGTTTACATGCCATGGGAAAGATTCAAAAAATGGGAAAATGGGTACCCCATGAATTGAACTGATTTTGAGCTGATTTTTCTTCACGACAACGCCCCATCGCACACGTCAAAAATGGTCCAAAACTACTTGAAAACACTTAACTGGGAGGTGCTACCTCATCCCGCTTATTCACCAGACCTGGCCCCTTCTGATTACCACCTGTTTTCGTCGATGGGTCACGCTCTCGCTGAACAACACTTCGATTCGTACGAAGACGTCGGAAAATGGCTTGACGAGTGGTTTGCATCAAAAGATGAAGACTTTTTTTTGCGTGGTATACACAAATTGCCCGAGAGATGGGGAAAATGTATAGCAAGCGAGGGAAAATACTTTGAATAAAGTTTATTTTATTTGCTGCAAAAAAAAGACTTTCTTTTGCCTAAAAAACAGCGGATTTAAGCTTATACACCTGGTATATATTGTCTCTAGTGCTTCTATGTTCTCTGAATTGTGCTTGGCCTTACCTCCGTCTTTAGACTATCTATTAATACCCGCTTTCCTTTTCTTTAGTTTTTTTATTTGTGGTTCTATCTCCTCGTCATATAGCTCAATCTCCTTCGCACCCCCCTCTATTGTATCCCTCTACTAATTTTTTTTTTTTTCATCTGACCCTTGAAACACTTCTTTGAAACATTCCTTCCATTCTTCCATTTTTATCTTATCACTTATGCCTTATTTTTTCTTCCTCATTTTATTGATAAATTTCCGCGCTTTCCTTCCCGTTTTGATACCATTAATTTTCTCCTCTATTTCTTTTTCTTTCTTTCTTCCTTTCCCTTGCATATTTCCCTACAATGTTGTCTGCTCCCCACATATTTCAACCTATCCCTTTTTCCTTCACCCACCCTTCAATATTTCTAATTAGATAATCAATTACTGTTGCCGAAGTACTTCCTACATACATGAATTACTCTTCTTCATCTCCTGTTCTTTTATCATTAAGTACATACCAACCCCTTTCGCACACCGTCTCTAATAGTTCTTTACCCTCTTTGTTAAGCAACTGATCTGTTAAATTTCTTACATTATACTCCGCGTCCATGTATAAACTCCCCCTTTTTCATATGCTTGTCTTTCAATCGCCTACCAATAATATTTCTTCATTTTCTTCTTTTATGTAATGCCCTATTTTTTTCTTGTATTTTTCAAATTCTTTCCCGTTATATATTCTCACAAGCATATACCAGTTTCCTTTTATGTTTTCTTTTCCTCCCTGAACTTTTTAAATATCTGGATATATTCCATTTCTTCTAGCGTCTTTTTCACTACTGTGATAATTCACCCACTAGCTCTACGCTTTCCTTTTTCTTTTTTTGGCCACTTTTAACTCCCACGTGAATCCATTCGGTAATACACTTTTTATTCTCTCCTTATATTTTTCTGCTACCCTCGTTTTTGTTAGGATTAACACTTTAAAAACTCTATATATTTCAAAAATCAGCTGTCCTTTTTAATTGCTTCTATTTTCCAAAAAATTATCAATGTAGGTTTTCCTGTCTCCTCATCTACTCTTTCTCTTCGTTACATCTTGTTCTGCTTCCCAAGATGACATTTCAACTATTGCGATTTCTTAACCATTTATGCCTTGATTTCTTACATACATTCCCTTCCACTTCTAAGTCTTCTCCAAGCAACTGTAGTGCTTTTTATCTTTATTTTTCGTAAGCCACTCTTAGTCCTATAATAGGTTTTTCTCCTTTCCCCTCCCCTTTCTTATATTTCTCATCCCACCCCGCTAACCTTCCTTACAACGTTCTCTAGATTCTTTACCTACGCTGATATAATTTTTATCTTAATCAATTCTACCTTCACCTTTAACTCTTCATTCTGCCTTTTCGTTTTCTTGTTTTACCCTCATTTATCTTCCCCGTCTCCTTCATTCTCCTAATTTCCGTAACTTAATTCAAAAATATTCTATCCTATGTTCCTTCAACCTTTTCTCCTTTTGAATATTTTAAAGCTATTTTTCGAACTTTCAGTCTTCCCCATGATAATTCTGATCTCTCTCTCCCATTTTTCATCCCTCTGATCCAACCTTTCACTCATCACCCTAATACCTTGATTTGCGCCTTTTATGTGCACTTTTACCTCCTCCACTCTCTTTTGCCCTTATTTATTTCCCTTAATTCCCCTTTACATTCCTCAAATCCTTAATCAACGTTTTATATCCCTAGTAGTTTTGGTTCCTCTACCGGATTTTGTTCCACTCTCCCCTCCTCTTCCCCTTCCTTGGCTGATTCCCTACATCAACTTTTCCCCCTTGTTGACCGGCGACCTCATCATCATGTTATCCCTTTTTGTACACTTTGGGCTTAAGATTTTGTCAATGCTCTCGTTTAAGACCCCTTTCCTTTTATTTGCTTTTATTCTTGCTCCTCCATTGAATTTTCTCTAGCCCCGGAGTTGTGGCCACTCTGTTATTCCTTGTGTCTAGTGATCTAACCTTTTCATTTTTTTGTTAGTATTCTACTACCCCTGTTGGTTAGTTTGTTGTAATGTGGGTTTCTGTTAGAGCTCCCTTTGGCGCTCTGGCCATAAAACCTGTTATGCCACACCCGTGTTTATTCTCAAAGCAGTACACCCCATCTGGGCATCTTCAGCGAGTAAGATCTCGGTAAATTTCGTTGTTGCCAACGTTATAAAAATATGCTTCTCGAGTGCCAGGCGTACTCCATGAC
The DNA here is from genome assembly GCA_932066315.1 of Andricus coriarius. Classification (NCBI taxonomy): domain Eukaryota; kingdom Metazoa; phylum Arthropoda; class Insecta; order Hymenoptera; family Cynipidae; genus Andricus; species Andricus coriarius. The sequence continues at coordinate 13,907 of CAKNWT010327067.1, read as the reverse complement.
AGAGTGAACGACGCAGATCTCTTTGCACAGCAAACTGAGCATCATTCGCTCTGTCATCCGGCAACTTTCTAGTCAGGCCGTGGACAAGAAACGAGTCGGGTTAGGTTAGACGGAGCGGTTCTTCTGAGCTTATTAGTGAGATGCTCACATTCAGCGCACTGGGCTGGTGTGTTATGCAAGTGGGTTTAATTCTGTATGGGTATTCATTACTCGAAATCCACCAGCGGATACCGAGCGATAGACCCCTCAACATAGAGCTCCGACGCAAGGACATCGCTAACTATTTTTCAAGTCTTCTCAAAGTGGACTATGGTCTCTCAAGCATCTGTCCCCTCGAAATGGAGCCTCTTTCTTAGCACGTAATTAGCCTCCTTTGAGGGGCCCCACAGTTTGAAGTGGTTTCCGTGCCACTAATGCCCCGATAGAATTACCTAGACAAATTTCCATTAGCATCGGCACAGGGATCGAAACCCATGCCTCCTGCTCAGAAGCCTAACGCGCTATTGCCTGTGCCATCGATGCTCTCTTACTACCCCTGTTACTTTTACCCCAAATGTATCTCCGTTCTTCCACCCTTGCCTAACGAACCTCTTCCACCGCACTCTCCCTTAAAAAAAAAACTCGCCACATACGAACCTAGCCTCACTATCCTATTTTGCACAAGCGCGACCTTATTTTCCAAAATAATACTTCACTGATATAACTAAAAAAAACCCTTACTCCTCTGATCCAAGCGCACATGCCATCCATCACTCAATTAAGTTTTTATTGAAAATAGGTAAACTAGCTGATGGACTCAGAGTTTTCTTCCTAGTTATAAAAAACACGATAGAGATGTACTGACCTGAGGCGATAATTAATGCGGACCCAAACCATATTTCGATAAATTCTCTCGTCACCAAGGACCTCTAGCTTCTCGAGAAGTTCTCAGGTTCTCGAAAATCGGCAGCTTATCAAACCCCGAGAAGACACTTCTCGCTCAGATTCTCGATAATTCTTAGCTGCCCAAGACTTCTCAGCTTCTTAAGTTCTGAGTCTAACGAAAGATTCAACGCTAGGTACTTTTTCTTAATGCCGTAAGGCGAGAATTAATGTTGAAGCCAATATAATGTCTTCCGTGAAATATAATTGTCAACATTTTGATACAGAACATTTCTAATTGACTAAAAAGCTCATTCAAGACATCCCCGAATAATTCCTCTTACAGTCAAGCTCATAACACTTCAAGCTAAACGAGTGTTTTATTTTGCCTATTTTAAATAATTTCAAACCATTTTAATGCACGACTTCTAACTGGGAGAACATCATGTGACAAAATCCAGTTATTTTCATACAAGAAAAGCTCGTAAAAATTTCGCGTGACTACTCTCGATTTACGGATAACCATTTGAATGTATCCCTCGTTCGATTCTGTTTGTCAATTTAAGAATTCGTAATATTACACATAAGTGCACTCATATTTCCGGCTAGTGGTTCGATTTTCTGCTTGCATGTTACTTTATTATAATAGGTGTTTTTCGAGTGATGAGCCAGTCTCTCTTTTATATATTAATTTGTCTCCTTCATAAAGATAATCACAGGCATAAAGAAAAAGAAAGTGTGAGATCCGAGAGACTAGATCTCTTCACTTGTCTGTTTTTGATACCCTGAATCCTAATCCGAAAGCAAAATCTTTCTGTCAGGTCAGGTTCTTTAGAAAATTATTTTTTTTGGGAATTTTTTCAAACAACGTAGGGCGCGAATCCACCTGGAACAGTAATCGGGTTTTGCTGCTCGCTCGCTCTCTCGCCAGGCAATGGGTACGAATCGCTTCTTGTGTTTTCATTTAATATTCAAAAGTCAAGAATCATCCAACAACGCTTATTCCCATGAGAATCGTTCTTTTTAGGGACGACCCATCCTGGTGTACTGTATGGGAATCGTGTCTACAGCAATTCTGGAAATACAATAATGCCCCAAAGATGTATCTGAGAACGGTTGCAGCGAGGAAACAAAACCAATAGTTAGTAATTCAGTTGCTTAGTATATCCACCCACATAAGGCAAAATTCTATAAACTCACAGTTATGGCCTAAAAGGCTCTATCCATATGCTACTCAAACCAAATTAAAAAAGGGATTAATAAGTAACTATAAGCTGTCATTGTCAATCAGTATGTTATATCCAGTTCGAAGCGTGTGCCATTGTGCCACAATGCAGCGAAGAAACCAGTCTCCCAAAATCTGTCTTGGGGCGTGTGTCATTCAGCGGTAAAGAAACGACATGTCCGTTTATTTCGAACGACTAAACATGTTAATGGATTAATGAAGGACTGCCATGCGGCAGAAAAAGAATAATGTATTGTCACTTTTAAATGTCAATTGAATGAAATGCTAAGTTATAAAAATCAAATCAACCCATATTTAAATAAGCCAGTCGAGATTCTAATAATATGAAATAATTCCACATTAATTTAATCATAATCCGATTATGATTTTTTTTTCAAACTTGTTCTCTGGTTAAAAAGAATCCGGTTTACCATTATAGCCACGGACTAAGTCAAGTCACTGCAGCCGCGAGTGTTAGAGGTGACAACAATCGCCTCTGGATGCTTTCTTAGAGCTACCATGTTATGAGAAGTAGAAGGATCCGGAAGCTACTATTGTGGTTCCTTAAAGGAACCAATCCCGACGCAACTGGAACGTGTACGTCATCCACTACTGTTCCTTCTGTCCTAGAAGGTAAACAAGAGCGGGAAATTTACGCGAGATAACATCGTGCAGCACTGTTTCTTGGAGTCAGGTCTCTATCCGCGGATTACCTTACGCAGCAGACGGGAAAGTTGGAGATAAAGATTCAACCTCTGGATACTTTTTTAGAGCTACCAATCTTTGTAGAATGTTATCAGGAATAGTGTTGGCGGACCAGCTAAAGTGATCCCAGAAGAACAGCCTTTTAGATCCGGTTCGCGTTGAAATGAGCCTGGCGCTGGCCAGACGGAATCTTGTTGATTTGGCTAAGAAATGAAGCTTTCATACCTCCAAGACAACAGATTATGAGAACTACAAGATAGGCTTTGTAGCCTTGGTACATCCTGCTCAGCTCGAAAAGAAGTGCTTGGTATTTCGTCCCTTTTTCTTTCTCCTTTGTCTCACGTAAACCAGCTTGGTACTCAGATCTTGGAGGACAATATCAGGATTCGTAGCGCTGATAGGTTGAGTGGTGGAGAATGAGAAATTCCAGTAGATCTTACACTGATCATTCTCCACAACAGACTTGAGTTCCCCCTGGGCAATATATCAACACCATAGAAGTGCCTAACATGGTAATATAACACTTTTAGAGCCGCATTGTGTCTCTCTATGTACCCGTAGCGTGCATACTTTGAGCATCCACTGAGAACATGTTCAAGTGCTTCTGGCTTTTGCTTGCACGTCGAAGAAAGTCGGTCTCCCTTTATCTGGCGGTTGAAGCATCGTCATGTAGAAAGGGACTGCTGAATCAGTGGGGAAAATGCGTATCGCAGTTATCCCAGCAAAAAAGAAAATATTGATACGAATTGAATTGAAAAAACTAAGATGCCCCGAAAATCCCGCTTTGTGACCATTACGTATTGGACCAGTGTGTGAATGCGTGCAAATTCGAGAAAACAATATTTCAATTTTGAATCTTTCTATACGTACAAATACGGTGCAAAAGTTTGAAGTCAGCGAATTCACTTCAATGCGTCAGCACGCAAACGCTTCAGTATTGGTAAATGCGTCTGAGTGGCATTCAAGCTGCCTCTTTTTACTCGCATGTGATTGTTTGTGGAAGTTCAACGCTTTGCCCGAATCCAATAAACTCTTTAACGATTATAACTCTCAGCCCTACTTTAGATTTATTAAAAAAGGTTCCCAAAACTGAAATCATCTTTTGATTAACTGGACACTATTATATTAAAACTTTCTGTTTCTAGACTGACGTAACAACGAGGACCATAAATAAATCCAGAAACAGTATTCCGTGAGTGAAAGACCAAAGACTCTAAATACCTGCCAGTTAATATGACGCAATATAGAGCAGCAAGAAACAATATGAAATTTGGGCCAGAGACCTGAAAGACTGTGTTCGCATAATGAATGTGAAAGCACCTTATTTTAAGAGGTCCTTGAGTAGTGGTCAAAAAGGAGCTAATATGTAAAAAGTAATTTCACCTGGAATTTTAATTCTTTTTCTTTGAGGGAGTAAGCCTATTTCTTGAATAATCAAAAAGAGGTTTTTTCAAATTGGTTATGTATATCAATAAAAATTTGACGCATTCCTTCATAAGACTAGCAAGGAGTGGTCGCGAGGTTCGGGACGCCTATCGAATGGAGATTTACAGAGTGAAAGTGCATCAAAATTCATTGGATAGGTATTTTATATTTCGATACAATGGCCCTTAGTTTCTGAAATATCCAGGTTCGTATATTTAAACTCGAGCGCTTGACTCGCCTCTGTACAACTCCTGTCCTCCCAAAATGTAGCGACTGCTAAACTACGCATGCTTCGCGAAACGCAACACGATTGGTTCGGTCAATCGACTCCAATGAAAACAAACTATTTCTTTTAGAGCCAACTATCCAAACAAATAATTCGTACTATACGATGCACGCGCAGTAGCGTAGGGGCAACATTTTAGAAGCACTGTAGAGCCCAGACCAAATCCTGGCACTTACACAGCCAGACCCTAATTTTGTGACAAAAGGGAAAGACATATTGTTTCGATACTCGTAATCTATGTGAAAAACAGAGAAACGATATATCTTTCGTTTTGTCACAAAATTAGTCTCGGACAGTGTAAGCACCAAGTTCGAGGTTCGGGCTATGCAGTAGCGAGTCGAGCGCTCAAAAGTTTCGTCGAGCGTAAATACTCAAATCTCGATATCACGATAACTTGAATGCGCCAGTCAGTCGGATTGGCATCCCGCATATCGCGACACTTTGTAAGCGATATTAATCTTTTAAGATCGGTGACTATCTAGAGTTTTGTAACGAGTTTGAATTTTCATTGCGGAATATTTTTATATTGAAGTATGAAAGCAAGTTCCACAATAGTATGCAGTGTATATTATTTTAGGCAGCGACTCAAGTGAGAGATAATTTGCATAAATACATACTCGAAAAGAAAAAATTATCAACTAGAACATTTGTTACGAAAGCATGAATTTCCATACCTAATTCACACACATATACTTAGAATTCATATCCATACAATAAATTAAAGTATATTCGAATACAGTGCTTTTCTGATCACACTTACAGAGCAACTCTTCGCAGTATATATAGAATAATAAATATTAGATTAGGAAGGGAAATAAAGATAAGAAATATTCATGTATTTATATAGATGTATCATACAAATATTAGAATATTAAGTTATGTTGATGGAAGTTGAATGTGTATATTTTCAAATTCTTCTCACTTTAGCTATGCATTGAGTAAAACATCAATTTTCTCAAAATTGTATTGCAAATTAATTAGAAAAAATTCTGTAATCTAAATTAACCACATCTGTCAGAAATACATGAAATCAAAATATACAGGGGCCATTGTCAAAGTCCAGGCAAACTTAATATAAGTAATACAATAAGTAATACAACATTAAATTAGGAACTCTTATTTATTTTTGTTTTTATTTAATAAATACTTATTACTATGCTCTACAAAATAATCAGTTCCTTTTGTTTTTAATTTCTGTTCCTATCTACTTAAATTTAATATAAAAACGCCTCAATGTCAATTACCGTGTAACGTCCCAACCTCACTTTGTATAAGCATATAACAATTTTTTTCTCCTTCGTTTTTGACATGTTGAGCTCTGTACAAAAGTGGGAAAAAGTCAACAACAAAAATCGCTTGTAAACAAAATTAACTTTATTTATAAGATAATTTTATTCTGCACAAACAATATATTCAACGGCAGTCACTAAAAAAAATATTTCGAATGGTGTGAAGCGGCAAAGGTTAACAAACAGGGTCTACGGACCTACTTTTTCGTTTGTAGACTTTTAATTGTCACATTTGTGAAAAAATTATAGAGGTGGTTGAAAAAAATCAGGTCTCTTTCTGAAAGCTTTCTTGATTCATATTTAAAGAGAAAAATATAAAATGTTAATAATTTTAACCTACATAATTATTTATACCATATGAAAAGGCTATCTCAGCTGCTAATAACGATAGAAGAATGTTTTTAAGCTTGCAATGTTTCAAAAAAATCTACGAATTCAATTATTTAACAAACAAAGATATAAAATTAATATGAGAAGTGTTATTAACGAATATTTTTTCTGTCATTTTTTTCTGCTCTGGAGGATAAAGGGAGTAATCACTACTCTCAGCAGGATCCTGGGCATCAGTGTCTGGCTGGACTCTGGAGGCTGCTATTCAACCCTTTCTACCAGATATTTGGGTGCCCAAAAAATGTGCAAAAAACGCCAGTGGCGTAGAAGATGGGACTTCATCTTATTTTTGAAACTATAGTAATACAATTTTCAGAAACATTAATTAACTTATTGTGACTTTATCGCGATTAACCATGGATTACACTTTTATTATAAATGAAGCATTTAATTAAAATTTATCAATTACATTTTTGGACATTTTCGATAGTTTTTTAAGGTTTGATCATAAATCATGGAGTGTATCGTGAAATTGTACATACGAGAAAATGTATGTTTTGTCAACTTCTACAAAATTTGTTAACAGATATTTTTACCCTGACTTAAATAAATTGAGTAAATGCAACAAAAAAAAACTTTTTTATAACTTCAAGACCAATTGCATCGCTAAGTGCAGAAAGGGAACTACTTCAAAATATTGATTCATTTTTATAGTGTACCCATTAAATATACCGTATTCGAATCTATATGAATACATTACTAATTCATTACGGCCAAAAATGTCAGTAGTTCCCTTTCTGCACTTAGCGATTCAATTTGGTAAACCTAAACATTTACCGATTTCTAAAAATTCAAGATTCAGACGTGAAGTTAAACAAGGATAGAAAAAAGGTCATGATGATAAATTTTAATTATTTCTAATTCATAGTAATAACTTGCACGCGTAGCTTTATTTCAATTTTATAGTAATTTAAAATTTAAATAAAAGAAAAAGTTTTCATTTCCGGAGAAAGAAAATACGTATTATTTTCGAAATTTGAATATTAACACGTGCTACCGGGCACTTTAAAATCCCATTCAATTAACATGGGGAAATTTTGGATTTTCAAACAATTGAACTCATACTTCACGGTTTGATCGAAACGTGCCAAGTTTTTGAGGGATTAAAGAGGAGTGTCTACGAAATAACACCATACTAATAACATTTATTTCTACCTCCCCCCCCCCTCTCCCACGTACGTGAGCGGGAGCCCAACGTTGTGTTAGGCACTGCGTTAATAACTCAAAAACTAAAACTTCAACTGATTTTTGGAAAAGCAATTTTCGATTTATTTTTTAAATTTTTATATAGTTATATACGTCTGGACACTTGAGTCTGGAGCACCCTGTATATATATCGATGAAACTAACTTTTACTAAGTCACGCCCATTATCTAAAAATTCTTCACTGGTAAATAAAACAGTGCTTTAGTTTTTTGTTGGACGCCAGGCGCATATGCGCCAACCTGACATTCAAAACTCAATAGACTGGTCGTGGGCCAGATTCATGCCCAGACTAGCTTCAGCCCTTTGGTTAAAGTTGTTGGTAGAGGGGGTGGGTCAGCCTTATACGGAAAAGTCAAGGTTTAGAGGAAGGAAAGAAAAGGGGGAAGTAAGTTACTAGGAATGACAATGATTATTGACAGGCAGGCGAAGATACCTGTCAAAGAGATAGGAAAAGAAAATGTGCCGATTTGACTAGGTAACTTAATTAAATGCCAGTTAAATATATTAACCAACAAAACAAAAGTTAATTTCCGACAACAGTGTCATGATGAACAATTTTATAACCGATAGATAACGAAAATAAACTAGACTAGGTGGTGCTGAGCCGTTCAGCCGATACTCCAAAGAATTTCGCTGAAACAGTAAATTGGTAATCTGATCACGTGATTTTTCAGAACAGTCAATAAAAGAAAACTCTTAGTTAAAACGAGAAACTGGTTAAAATTGCAGCACGAGAATTTATACTCGCCATGAGCCAAGATGGCGTCTGGAGCCAGGAAATAGCGCCGATGACAGCTACTAAGCGATGGACACATTATTTGCCGCTTGGCGAGAACAAATTGTTTGATGAAATAGATTGTTAAATAGTATTTAACAATAAGTAGCATAGGATACCAATTTGAGAAATAAGTGGACATCTCTGACTCAATTTTTGAAATTTTGAAAATATACAACAACTTATTGTTCAAATAATCATAAAATGTTTTTAAAAAAATGCACGACTCCAAAGAATGTTTAATTATTGCATTTCATTCAGAAAATACGATTATTTTATACGCTTTTCGCAAAAAAATAATTGTTTGAACAAGTTACATTTATTGAAAACATTCAAAGTTGTTTAACAAGTCATAAGGAATATTTAAATTGTCAATAGGCCATTATTTGTATTAAAAAAGATGGCAGAAAATTCTGAGAATTAACAATAATACGTAAATATGTAGTTTTTTTTATTTTCAGGTCCTATTTGGGGTGTTGTATGTGGTGGTAAGGGATTAAGAATATAATGTTCCCAGTGTGCACTAAATTTGACGACGTCTTTACGTCATCGTTAAGACATCTTTACGACATGGTTGAGACATATTTTCGACAACTTTACGTCATCTTATCTCCATTTCGTTAAGGTGTTTTCACGATATCGTAAAGACATCGTCAGATCGTACGACGTCATTACGATATCGTAAAGACATTTTAACGACATGGCTATAGAATGTCGTAAAGTTTTCGTAAAGATGTCGAAACGATGTCGTGAAGATGTAGCCAAATGTTGTACCCACTGGGTTATGATATTGTTTTATTCCATAGGCACTGCAAAATTTGGCAACTTTCGATCAAACGATGAAGTATCAATCCGATTTATCAAAAATCCAAAATTTTCCATTGTTAAATATTGGTATTTTCAAGTGCCCGGTGGCACGTGTGAATGTTGGAGTTTCAAAAAATAAAAAATTGCGGATTTTCTTTCTCTGAAAATAGGACTCGAGGGGGGGGGGGGGGAAAATGCAGCTCAATTTTCTGGGTCCGCGTCCTAGATAGGTCCCCGATAGACCCACAAAATATACTGTCTAGGACTTGGTCTTTTTATCGATGTGAATACTCCCAGGTTAGTCCCGGATATACTTGGACAGATGCTTCATTTGAACTTCGAAGAAGTGAATTGTTGTTTTCGTGTCCCGAATAGGTCCCAGATAGATCCGGATAAACGTAAAGTGTAGGACTTGTTTATTTTTTTAACAGTGAACTACCAGGTAGGTCCCGGATAGACCCGGATAGACGCTTCTTTTGAACTTAGAGAAAATGAATTTTTGTTTCCGTGTCCCCCATAAGTCCCGGATAGACCCGGGTAAATATAAACTGTAGGACTTGTTTCTGTTTTCAACGGTAAACTCCCAGATTAATTTCAGGTTCCGCGTCCCAGATAGATAACGGGGTCGGATAGATGATCACTGTGGTCTTTACTAAAAACAGGATTGGTGAGATCTCCCTGATAGAACTCGGATAGATCCGTATAATTTCCGGATTGGAAATAATTCTACGTATAGAGCCCGGATAGACACGTATAGAAAAATTATCCAGTTTCTATCAGGGTCGTGTCTGGTTTCTATTGGGTACTATGCGGCATTTTAAGCAGGGTAAAGCGGACCTGATTTTACGTTAGAAATACTATGATTAGTATGAGCGAATTTCAGTTCGCGTTAGCGTAGGCCTCGTTGCGTGACTGCTGAAAGAGTGAGAACGTGGCTTGTATGTTGCTGAGCGCATTGTATTGGCGGCTTCGGGGGTGAGACCCCACATATCGGCGCTGATTGGCTGCTTGCTCGGCGCTGCTGCGTGATTGGTGACATGCCGCTTAACTCCTTCTCTGCCGTGCCGTCAGAACGAAATGAGGTACAGGGGCGGCTTAACTGAAGGCCTGATTCGCATCCCATCACGGGAGTCTTAAGTAGGCTGGCCCAAGTTATCGCTGCAAGGTGACTAAGTTCAGTCCCAAAGCCTAGGGAAAATAATCCGGAGTCATCCCTGGGTCTGGAGGCATCCGAGGTTTTCAGCCACGTTCCGGGACTATTGGAGACAACAAGCGAAAAGGCGTGAACTAGATTCAACACGAGAATATTAATTCTTATCACGACGGCAGCATGCGAATCTCAGCTCTCTGCGTGCACTAAGAGTTCCAAAATTCCTCGCTGTAGGCGCGGTAAATCACACTCATGGCCACGTCTCACAACCGTGAGATGGGTGGTCTCAGGACACGATGAAATCACAACGACAGGCCGGCGAAACCCTCGTGTGTTTTGAGCACACGAAGCGACCCAAGGATGACATCTTTCTGCATCCATTTCGCAAGTGCCTTGGCATATTTTTGGCACGCGGGTATGGCTTTAAGGTTACGAACCAGTGATAGTTTCGCACCTCCACGAGCATCTATCACAAGGACAATTACTTGTACCTAATATTTTGGGTGCAGTCTTTGCAGTTTCCTTTTAAGGTCTTGATACCTCTCCTCCTTTTTTTTCTCCTTGGCAGTGATGTTATATTCGGACGGTGCCGAGAATACGATCACGAATATAGTTCGTTTCTCGAAGTCTTGGAGAACAATGTCAGGCCTCGAGTGTGCAACGGAGACTGCTGTCCGAAAATCGTAGTTCCAGAATATTTGGCACTTCTCGTTTTGGACAATTGACTCTATCTCCCTTGGAGCGTTCAGCAGGGCAGGGTCGCGGCTAACACCGTAAGAGCGACAAATTAATATACTTTCCTCACTTCTGATGTTAAAATTCAGGCCGCATTATGTCTGTAGATGTACGTCATTCCTGTGTGGGTGGAACACCGCGATAGTATGCGTTCCAGGTACTCAGCGTGTGCATGACACGCTCTATACCTATCGCTGGGAACTTCTTGACATAAAATGCGGTCACGGTATACTAAGGTGGAAATGACACCGCCCTGGCATGCGAAAATGAAACCCTCTGTACCTGAATTAAGCCCTGATGATCTGAGAAAAGCAAAAGTTCGCTCCTTCAACAAGGACTGTTTTTCTACATTTCTGTGAAAATTTCCGTGCATTTTCTTGTCGAGCAGCTCTTGATGGAATTTTTGAACTTCTGCTTTCTTCACTTCGGCTTTCAGAAGTGAAGCATCTATATGGAGTAACGCACTTTCCTCACTTCTGATGTTAAAATTCAGGCAAAGGATCTCGGCCGTTTGATACGCGGCTTTGTAAATGAGCGCTCCTGCGCCAATTATCTCGTGCTTCCTGAGCATTTTTAGGAGAGGATCTCTGCCATTGGCTGCGATATAAGCTCTACTTTGAACAGTTCGGTTATGAAGACACCGGAGATTCAGAAGTCCGCGCCCGCCTTCACGGCGTGAAATGTATAATCGTGGATCTGACGAATTGATATGCGAGCTTTTATGCATATGCATGATCTTACGTGTGGTGACATCAAGGGCCTTAAGTTCGTTCTTCGTCCATTGAAGACCAAATCTGTCGAAGAAGATGCTTGCATTTGCTTCGAAGAGACTCCTTTACTGATGTTCCATCCTGAATGCGGCTTTGAGGCACGCCCAGGTATGTATAGGTCTTTTTAGTGTTAATATGTCTAATAACACTTAAATCCACAAGCTCAGGGTCCTCGGGAACGGCAACAATCTTTCCGTTCTTCAGACGAATTTTGGCACATTTATCCAATCCAAAGTCCATCCCAATCTCTCCTGTGTACTTCACGACGATATTTATGGCAGATTGAAGTTTGCCTTTACTAGAGGCATAGAGCTTCAGGTCATACATATAAAATACATGAGTGACCTTATGCCCGCGTTGGTCATTGTCGCCACAGAGGTATCCAGAAGAATTTCGTAGTGCGAGAGATAGAGGCAGAAGTGTGATGCAAAAAAGCAAAGGGCTCATGGTATCGCCCTGAAAGACGCCCCTCTGGAAGGTGACGTTGTTTGTTGTCACACGATAATTTCCAGATGAGATAGTAAATCTAGTTTTCCAAAGAGGCATTAATCTCTTTATGCATCTCACTATGTGTGGATGCACCTTCAAGCTTGCCAACAGACAGATGATAAGTCTATGAGAGGTTGAATCGAAAGCTTTCCGGTAGGCAATCCAGGCCATTGACAGGACGCGTTGATGGGCTGCAGCGTCTTTCCAGCACACCTGTCAATTAGCAGGTTTTCTCGACAGCCTGCTATACCTTTTTTCGAGCCACGTTGTTCGTTTATCTCACGCCACTCAGGCTCATTTCGACGAACAATCCTGTTGTTTAGGACAGCTGTAAAGATCTTATACAGTGGGTTCAAACGATTCCTTGTCCCGTAATTCTCTGGGTTGGACAAGTTGCCTTTTTTCGGTAGGAGTATAGTGCGTCCTAACACCAGCCACTGCGGAATGGGCGTCTCCGACTTTAAATATGAGGTGAATATGCGGGTCAAATGTTGGTGTGTAGAAGTAAACTTCTTCCACCAGAAGTTCTTGATAAAATCTGGTCCAGCACCGGAAAAGTTCTTCGTGCCTCTAAGTGCTTTTTTCACATCTTAGCAGTGATTGATGGACATTCCTCCTCAGATTTTATGAGGTTGTCGCAAAATTCTTTGAAGCAGATGATATTGTCAGTATCTTCTTTCAACTTAAGTGCTTTCGGGATCTTGTATACCTCTCTCCAAAAAGTCTCTACCTCGTTGGGCTTGTGTGGATTTTTGACAGAAACAGGGTGATCACTGAACAGGCGAGATGGGTCAGCGAGAAACTTTTGATTCTCCCTGATCCATCTCTCCTTCATCTGTATTCTCCTCCTTGCGTCAGATAACAGCCGTGTTTTGTCAACAATATGCTGCTTGATTGTCAGCAGCCTTGACTTGTTTAGTGTTTGATACAAGACCCTCAGTACTTAAACGAACTTTCGAACCCTTTCCGTGAATCACACATTCAGTCAATCACACATTGAACACGGGACGCATTCTGTCTTGCCCATCCAATCTTCTTGTTCAGTTGAAGTAAGCGTCTTTTGGTCTTTTGATCCATCGTCGGTTTGAGCCATTGATTTGAATTAGCCAAAGCTCTCGCACACCATAAACTGAGCAATTGATGGTCCAGAGGTCGGATTCTTGCGAGTTTTCTCCACGAAGGGAGGCATCCATTTCAGCCAGATCTTGGGGCTTAAAAGGAACTTGTATGTTAATGTTCCTTCTTGTCCTGAAATCGTGATCATCTTTTAGAAGGTGCCTGATTTCCGCGGTTGGTCTTAATGTCGCTTCCTCATCTTCGGCTGCAGCTTGATCAAGCATCGGTTGGGGAAGCGCTCCGCGTACATGTCCATTTTTCCAGAGGTAGGCACGTTGATTTCGCAACGATTGAATATATATATATATATATATATATATATGCATATATATACTACACTATAGATATACCGTACTTAAAATGGCGGCAAGAACAATGTCGTAAAGACGTCGCCAAATTTTGTGCCCACTGGGTTATTATTACTTGCCACGTGGCGGGCTTCTCGAAATTTGAGCATCCACAATTTTCGGAATTTGATAATCTGATATTTTGTTTATAATTAATTTTGTTTAAAATAATTTGGATTTTCAAGAGAAGCCCGCCATAGATTTCGGTTAACTTTTTACAATGCAAAACCTTATCTACTTGCGCTTGAAAGGTATGCAATTCGGAGCTTTTCTTTCAACAGTTCCACTTTGAGAATTTAAGATTAAAATTTCTGCAATCTTAAACATTCTT
>CAKNWT010327065.1:0-18519 GCA_932066315.1 Andricus coriarius | reverse complement strand
CAAAGAATTCAAAGAATTTGAAAGATTTTAGCATATCATACAAGATTCCCAGGAATTTTCAATTAGCTCAAAGAATTTGAAATATTTGAGGTATTTTTAAAACCCAAAGGAATTTCTAAGAGCTTCAATACATTTCGAGGCATTTCAAAAGATTTTTGAGGATTTGAAATATCTAAGGGGATTCTCGAAAATTTGAAGGGATTTTCAAGAACTTTACAAAGGTTCAAGTGATTTCAAGAGTTTTAAAGAATTTGAAATATTTTCGGGAATTTTAAAATACTAAAATGCAATTTATAACTAAAATTTTGAATTGATATGAAATTTTTTATTAATTTATTATTGCATGATATTTTAAAAGATTGGGAGAAATTTTATAAAATTTCAGAAGATTTCTCTGTTTTTGTAAGATTTTAAAAGCTCTCAAGGTTTTTGAATAAATGTCAAGGATTTTAAAAAGTATTGGAAGATTCAATAGAATTTCACGAGATTTCATTTATAATTCACCCTGAATTCGTATAAATTCTTTTGAATTCTGCAGAATTTTTGGAATTTTTGTTTATAATCACGTGAATTCTTCAAAATTAAGTCAATTTTACGTAATTTGATGTATTTTTATTATTTCTTTTCAGTTCTTGTTTAATTCATCCTAAAGTCGGCACTTAATTATATATTTTTTATTTCTCTTACATTTCTAAAATTTAATTTATTAGATTGAAATTTATCTACTCATATACATTTTATGCAGAAAATTCCATTTTTTTCGAATCTCTTTCACTATGTCGACTTGTCGATCATTAATCTGTATGTTCTTGTCTCAATGAAATCGATCTAAGAAACAACTATCCACAAAGAATATTTAGGTATCAGTTCTGAAATGAAAAAATACCGAATAGTTATCAAAACACAAGGTGTCAGAGATGCGAGAAAACTACAATTTTCTACACAATTGATAAAATGAAATTTCATCAAAGTAGTTAAACTTTTTAGCGTGTATTCGAATTTTTAATCAAGAAGATTATCTTACTACCAGAAAGGGAGAATTTGAAACGAGAAATATATATTAGGAAAAAATTGTTGAAATTTTTACTAAAAATGGTTGATTTTGAAACAAACACCTGGATCTTTAATTAATAAAATTAATTTTTGACAAAGTATTTTAACTTCAATCTTCAAGAAGTCGATTTTTTTCAAATAACTCGAAAAAGTCACGCGATTTTCTCAAAGATTTTCCTTTTCAATATGTTCACCTACTGTCCGCTGTTTTCTTTCATGTTTAATTTTTTTTTGTTACATACATAGTTTGTAACCATTTATAATTATAATTTTACCTTTCATTTGAGATAAAAATGTAATAATTAAAGTGATGATAATAAAACATATATAGTGATATACTTATCTCCGAAGGACAATCTTCAAAATAATAACGGCGTCATCTCACGTATAGGTAAGATAATGACAACTCACGTATATACGTGTATTCTAATGATGCAATAGAATATTCTTTAGTTACATTTGTTAATCACTTATTCACTGAAGCAATAATCAGTTTTTCCTCTGCTTCGCTAAAATGAGGATGGTCTATAGTTTCTTTTTCACTCTGGCGGTCATCTTTCACTCTATTGGTGAATATACTATTATAATATATGGATCATTTTTATTATATTTTATATAACACATGCATGAATCCGGCCATTTATCAGACTTATATTCATATAATGGCCATAGGTATACTTATGTTCTTCCCTTTTTGCATGATATACTACTCAGTTTACAAAAAAAAAATTACTTTTCAGCATTATAATAGAATTTTTCACCAAGCAGTTGAATTTTTAACATACAAAGACGAATGTACTCGATGATAGTTGAATCATCAACTATCCTTAAGAAATTAAGTTTTTGAGTTTCCATAAAGCAGCTGGCCTTACGAACAAAGAGTTGAATTTTCAATCAAGGGAGAGGAATTTTGACAAAAAACAGTTTTTTTACAAAATGGTTGTATTTTTGAGAAAAGAAGAAGTTATTTGCAAAGGAAATTTCGTTTTTAAATACAGTTCTCAGACATCATCATAATTTCCAAACCAAAAAGCTACTAAAATTTTCTATATTTGACTAACGTGTATTAATAATAAGAATTACGTTATTTTGAATTTAAAAGTAATCAAAGAATTCAATAAAGTTTATAAGAATTCCAGGTAATTTTCAACTAATTCAGAATATTATTATTTTATTTATTCAAGAATTTGTTTTTCGACCTGAGATCGATACAAATGAGTACCAATATAAGATACAAATAAAAACAAAAAGTAATCATATGGGTCTAGTATAAACTGCAGAACACAATGAAGTAGATTACAGACGATTTCATAAGGGAGTAATTGCTTAAGAGTATCAAAAAAGTCACGTCTCCAGAACGAATGCTCTAACTTGTAGATTCTGAAAGACATACAATGAAACTTTGCGCAGCTCGTGTGGACAATTAGAGTTTAAAAGACTCATCCAATACTGACTATTGACTGCCGTGATTGCTGGCTGACCCATGATTGATATTCTTGGGTCTGAGTCGGCAGGATGAACAGCTAGTAAATGATAAAACGTATGCAACCCCTGATAGAGCCTAGAAGTCTAAGTTGTGCAAGAATAGAGTTTATATAAACAGGTAATCTATGATGCAGATATGATTGAAAGTCCGGATAGAGTTCAAGTTGTGGGAAGACTAGGAGACTACTTGTATAGAGGTATCTTTCATAGCCAGAACGCCAGGGATAGTCAGAAATGTTATCAAGAAAAACATTCATATTTTCATCGAGTGACACCACCCGTAAAATTGAAATTAGTTAAAATTATGACATTCAAATATATCACGAAATTATAAAATCCAACAGATGTGATTTATCGCTTGCATTTGAAATAGGTACTCATTGATTAATTTACGTTGAGACGATCTCGTTGATTGTCCCTGAGGAAAAGTGCAATTGTCGCTCCGTTTTGACGCTTATCCGTTTTATCCCAGGGTACAAATAGCGGCCAGATAATTGTGAGATGCATGGTTCACGTGGATGAATTTGAAACAGCATTATATTGTGAAATGGTTCATATGCCATTTTCGGCGGCCAGACCATTAAATGTGAAGTTTGATTAGTGGACAAGCAGAAGCGAATTGCCAAGTAAAAAATAGCACCACACTGAAACACAATTTAAAAAAAACGAACTTCTCAGTCTAAATCCACGATTGCACATTAAAAACACCTCATTGAAACTTTTTTTTTAAAGTAGCATCATCTACATGGTCTGATGCTAGCCACAGCTTAACCCTGCGTGGTGCTGGTTATAATTTTGCGAGAATGTTTTTTTACCTTTAGAACATTTTAGAATAATAATGAGCAGTGTAGTCCAGACGCCAACCACATTTCCGTCGGCTCGACGAGGCCCATTCGATTTTTTTTATTCTTATGTAAAATGATCACCTAAATCCAAAAACTGTGTTTTAGAACTTTGGCAAATTTGCCGTTTTCGAGATATTTGCAATTAATTATTTGTTTATAAAATTTAAAAAAATTTTTTTGGTCGGCTTTTTAGACAAGCTCATGAGAAGCCATAGTTGTTTCGGAATTTTTTCGCTCTGACCAATACTTAATGCACAAAATCAATTAACGTGTAAAACAAGTGACAAAAACTACTTTTGTTGATAACCAAAAAAGTATTTTATAAATGAAGTAAAGTAACACTCTCCTGAAAGTACCAATTGACATACACATTTTTGTAATTAACACTATTCTTCTAGATTTAATAATTTGCAAAATAACAGAGCTTTTGTTATAACTCATTTCATCGCGCTACAACAAATAGTCATTTTTCATTGAGCGAATTACTATTAGAGAAAAAATTTCCACAAGGAACTATACTTAACTACTTGGTTAATACAAATTTATCTGAAATGATAATTAATTTGTTCAAATTTATGCAAATTAAGTTGATAGTTAATTTGCTTACTTTGAATTGATGAAACTCTTTCTGAAAAAGACAGTTCCTTAATATTTGAATTTCGCAACTTTGGGCCACATCATCATTTTAGTACAACTTCAACGAATACGTACACCAATTTTGACACCTTTATTACTTTTTCCAAAAGAGTTACATCAATTGAAAGAAAGTAAATTAAACAATCATCCCAATTTGCATAAACTTAAAGTAGTATAGTTTCCTGGAGGAATTTTTTCCCTAAGACCAATTCGCTCAATGAAAAATGACTATTTTTTGTAAGGCGATGAAATTACTCATAACAAAAGCGCTCTTATCTTGCAAATTATAACTTTAGAAGAATATTGTTCATTACGAAAATGTATATTTCAATTGGTACTTTCAATAGAGTGTTACGTTTTTCATTTATAAAATACTTTTTTGGTTATTAATAAAAGTATTTTTTCCCGACTTAACTACAATAGCCGTATTTCTAGCCCGATTTGCGGGAATAACCTCACCTATTCCTGACCAATCGGTCGCGCATGCTTAGTTCCGCTTCATTTCTCCCTTCGGGGAGTAAAAGAGCGGAATTAAGCATGCGCCGATTAGTTAGCAAAAAGTGAGGTTATCCCAGCAAACCCGACTAGAAAAACGCGGCTATTGCAGTTAAGTCGGAGAAAAAGTATCGTATGCTTCTCGGGAGGACGCGCATTTTCACCGAGTGTGAAATTTGCTCCCACGTAGCATAATATACTATTTCGTCACTTATTTTAGACGTTAATTCATTGTATGCATTAAATATTCGTCGGAGCGAAAAAACGCCGAAACAACTATGGTTTTACATTAGCTTGTCTAAAAAGCGGAGAAAAAATTCAAATTTCAAATGTTTAATGTAACGTTTATAAAAAAAAATTAATTGCGAATATCTCGAGAACAGCACATTTGCCAGAGTTCTGATACACAGTTTTGAAATCAGAAGATCATTTTACAGTAAGAATAAAAAAAATAGAATGGACCAATGTCGTAATTCCATTATGCCGGGCCACTCTTGATTTTGGAGGTGACAATTTACTGTCTAATGCATGTGAAACAGATGGAGGATGTTTGGTGTAGTTGACAATTTAAGTTTATATGTGAAAGGAAGAAACAGCGTGCTCTGCAGAAGGGAGACTGTCGGGTCTTGCACTACAATTTTTTGAAAGATAAAGACCAATTCCTCCATATTTTCACTTGCGGGGTGCAGTGTATGTGTAGCGGGCGTAAACTTTTATGTAGCGGGCGTAAAGTTTTTGGTAGCGGGTGTAAGGTTTCATGTTGGTCACTGCGCTGGAAGCGGCCACATTACACCTACTTCACGTGCATGCAATGGCGTCTTTAAGGGAGGTCTGACAAAAACATATTTTAGGATACCTATCATCAGGCATACCCAGCAATCTCGACAACCATCTTAACGCTGATTTGAAGTTATCGTAATGTAACTGTAATCTATCTGTGCCTAAATGGAGGACGAAATTCTGCATGTGTGATGGTAAGCCTAGTATTTTCTTAAAGAGAAAGGACTGTGATATTTCGACTGAATCAAAGTACCTTGATACCCATACTTCTATTGCGTAAAGAAGAAAACTAAGGGTGAGACTACGAAAAAGGGTAGTCTTTGTTTGTCAGGCATTCTTTTCATAAACTCTGTATAAAAAATACGCAAATAGACATGTTAGCCTTCTCATAGAGATTTTTGATAATTCGTATAAGTTTAGTGGACATGCCCATCCTCAGAAATTTACCTCGTTAACCCACGCAGTCAGCCCTGTCAACAGAATCTGAAAGTAGATCTTAGCAATACTGTTTACAAGGGCAATTCCCGGTAATTATGAGGATCAGATTTATCGTTCTTTTTATAGGACATAAATACACGCATTTTAGCCCAGCTAGATGAAACTCTTTCATCAGCGCAGATTTCATCGAAGAGGAGCCTCAATCGGATAAAGAGAAAAAATGTCTTGCCATACATACATGCTTATTAGGGTGGTCCAAAAATGCATTGCAAAATTTTGTTTCACCCTAGAGGGCAAGGCCCGCCGCCGAAAGTTTCCATTTCCGGAAAATGTAACTTATTTAAACAATAATTTATTCCCAAAAAATGTAAAAAAATAATTGTATTCTGTCATTGAAATGTAATATTTTGTCATTGTTTGGAGAAGTAAATTTTATCAAAAATATTATGTAATTATTTAAACAATTACTTATTGCTTATTCTCAACATTTCTAAAAATTGACCCAGAGCTGTCCAGTTTTCTTCTCAAATTGGTATTCTATGCTACTTTTTGTTAAATAATTATATTTAATTTTGATACATATCTTTTAATGTTCAATACATTTCTATTTATTTAAACAATTTTGATTTGCTTAAGCAGTTTTGTTCGAGAACCTTCAAAAATAAAATGAAATCAAATGCATATACAGTCAAACTCTAATTTAACGTTCCCGAATTTACCGTTTCCGAGAATTCACGCCGCGCTGTGGATAGGCTTGACAGGAGCTGCGCGGGGTGAGCGGGGTACGCAAAATCAGGTTCAGTTAGGGTAGGTCAGGTCCAACGAGAGATTCAAAACCGACAATAAATCAGAGTTCGACTGTAATTATTTTTCTGACTGTATAGTGTGTGAAAAGAATATATTAACTATTTTTTAATTGTTTAAACATATACAATTTGTTTGAAAAAGTCATCTGAAATTTAAATTGTAAATGTGTATTTTTTATTGCTTTCTTCATATTTTTGAATGAATAAATATAGTTTAAGCAATGACACGACGTTTTAAACAGAATTTACAACTCCTCGAAATCATTCAATGTTATGTTTAATTCAGAAAATACGATTTTAAAAGTATTTTCGGAAAAGTAATTGTGTAAACAAATTATATTTCTTTAAACAATTAAAAAATGGTTGATATATTCTTTCCATATACTATACAGTCAGAAAAATAATTATGTGTATTTTATTTCATTTTATTTTTTTTTGAGTTTTTGAGAAAAAACTGCTTCAGCAAATCAAAATTGTTAAATAAATAGAAATTTATTAAACATTAAAAGATATGTATCAAAATTATATAATTATTCATCAAAAAGTAGCATATGATAACAACTTGGGAAAAAACTAGAGAACTCTGTGTCAATTTTTAGAAATGTTGAGAATAAACAATAAGTAATTGTTTAAATAATTACCTAATGTTTTTTGAAAAATTCACTTCTCCAAACAATGAGAAACTATTACATTTCAATCAGAAAAGACGATTATTTTTTACATTTGTTGGGAATAAATCATTGTTTAAATAAGTCATATTTGTTTAAACAATAAAAAATTGTTTGAAGAGTCATGGGAAATATTTATATTATCTATTTGTGAATATTTGTACGAAAAAGACGATGGAAATTGCCGTTTCCCCATTACTCCATAAAAGATATTTTTTTCCAGGCATTTTTACCCCTTCGAATAAACAAAAACTGACCTTTTAAAAATATCACAGGACCACAAAATCTGAACCCTTGCAACGCGGACCAGACTAGGTGGGTCTTATATTTTCGGGGTCGCTTAATTCGAATCCGTTGTCATTTTGGTCCCATCAGGTCAGGGTCAAGGGCAATTCAAGGTCAATCCTACAAAATTCATCGCTAACCAAATAAGTCAGGTTACCTACAGGGTTTTGGGGTCGCTGAATTCGAATTCGTTGTCAAGGTCAGTTCAATTTCAAGCTTACAAAATTCATCGCTAACCAATTAAGTCACGGCACCCATTAATTTTCGGGCTCGCTGAAGTCAAATCCGTTGTCCGCTTGTTCCAATCAGGTCAGGGTCAAGGTCAATTAAAGATCAAGCCTACAAGATTATCGCTAACCAAATAAGTCAGGGTACCTATAGGTTTTCGTGGTCACTGAACTCGAATCCTTTATCAGTTTGGTCCCATCATGTCAGAATCACGGTCAATTCAAGGTCAAACCTAAAAAATTCATCGCTAACCAAATAAGTCAGGATACTTATAGGTTTTCGGGGTCGCTGAATTCGATTTCGTTGTCCGTTTGGTCTTATCAGGTTAGAGTCAAGGTCAGTTCAAGGTCAAATTTATAAAATTCATCGCTAAACAATTAAGTCAAGGTACCTGTAGGTTTTCGGGGTCGCTCATTCAAATCCGCTATCCGTTTGGTCTTATCAGGTCAGGGTCAAGCTCAATTCAAGGTCAAACCAAACGGACAACGGATTCGAATTCAGCGACGCCTATGGCCTATAAGTACCCTGATTTATTTGGCTAGCGATTAATTTTGTAGGTTTGAACTTCAATTGACCTTGACCCTGACTTGATGGAAACAAACGGACCACGGATTTGAATTGACCGACCCTGAAAACCTATAGGTGCCGTGACATAATTGGTTGGCGATGAATTTTGTAAGTTTGACCTTGAACTGACCTTGACGACAGATTCGAATTCAGCGAGCCCGAAAACCTATAGGTAACATGACCTATTTCGTCAGCAAGGCATTTTGTAGGTTTGATATTAAATTGACCTTGATTCGGACCCGATGAGACCAAACGGACAACGGATTCGAGTTCAGCGACCCAGAAAACCTATAGCTACCCTGACCTAATTTGTTAGCGATACATTTTGTAAGTTTGACCTTGGACTGATCTTGACCCTGAACTAATGGGACCAAACGAACAACAGATTCAAATTCAGCGACCCCGAAAATATAAGCCCCACCTAGTCTGGCCCGTGTTGCAAGCGTTTCGATTTTGTGGTCCTGTGTATTTAAAGATTGCCTAAGCTTACAACGCCTGATTCTAAATGCTTTATCATCCCAATGTTTTTTGCTTGGAGTACGTCATTTAGGCTTAGCAAGTAAGTAGAGCCCTAATCACTTACAACCCGATAGTTCTGGAGCACAACATTTCTTTAAAGATTCCTTTTATTATGATTTTAAGGTATATTATACAAAAACCAATAGAGAGTTTCAAGCTCTTTCTCAAATTTGTTTAAAAAGAAACATGAATCCTCTCTTTCTTTTCGCAGAATTGAGTTCGCAGTCAAGCAGAGATTTCCCCGATACTCCCCGCCCTGTTCGCAGTCGCTCTACACCTCCTCCTCCTACACCTGAGGCTCCTGAGGAGCATACTCTTCGTGCGAGGACCAGGTCGCCTCCTTCTCCTAAAGTACTTGGATATGCACTTCGACAACTTGGATACATTCGGCTTATTCCCCGCAAAAATCATAACCTACAATTCGAATTTCGACGATACGTTTTTCCTGCTGGTTATCCAATTAGATTGCGAACAGAAAAATACAGCTATGGTCCCGTGCCGAACAAAGAACATATTGTTTTATCAGCATCCAGTGGTGACATTTTTGCAATATTAGAGTATACCGGGGTTCTTCGTGCAATATATTCGTCAAATAGTGAACATACGAGACTGAAAATAAATATGATAAGTGGCGAAGTTAATAATTTGACCCCAGATGAAATCCGGTATTGTCCAGTAGGGCAACGTCATCCAATCTTTCCCAATAATTTTATTAAAGCTTTCGCAAATCACGATACACTAGAGTGCGAATCGAATCCTAATAGCAAACGTAACCCTGGTTCTTCTCCTTCTGGCAGACAACATTCACCTGACCGAACTTCTCCTCAGGACCGTACTCTTTATGCCAAGGCCAGGTCGCCTCCTGGGTGGCCACCTTTTCCTAAAGTACTTGGATATGCACTTGAACAACTTGGATACATTCGGCTTATTCCTCGCACAAATCAGAACCTGCGATTTGAATTTCGAAGACACGTTTTTCCTGCTGGTTGTCCAACTAAATGGCGAACAGAAGAAAATAGCTTTCGTCCCGTGGCAAACCAAGAACATATTGTATTATCAGCATCTAATGGTGACATTTTGGCAATATTAGAGCATAGTGGGGTTCTTCATGGAATATATACTGCAAATAGAGCTCGTGAGAGAGTGAAAATTAATATGATGAGCGGCAAAGTTGATAATTTGACCCCAGATGAAATACGATATTGTCCAGTAGGCAAACGTAAACCAATCTTCCCCAAAAATTTTATTAAAACTTCAGCAAATTACGATTCACTGCAGTCCGAATGCAATCCTAATGGCAAACGTAACCCTGGTTCTTCTTCTTCCGACAGACAACATTCACCTGGCCGGACTTCACCTCAGGAGCCTCCTCTTCGTGCGGGGTCCAGGTCCTCTCCTTGCAGGCCTCGTTCTGTTCAAGTACTTGGATGTACAATAGAACAACTTGGCTATGTTCGGCTTATTCCTTGCACAAATCAGAACCACCGATTTGAATTTCGAAGATACGTTTTTCCTGCCTATAAACCGATTCAAATGCGAATAGATCATACGAACTATATGCTTAGGCCAAACCAAGAATATATTGTATTATCAACATCCAGTGGTGACATTTTCGCAATATTGGATTATAGTGGGACTCTTCATGGAATATATAGGACAGATGATAGTAATTTGCGAATAAAAATAAATACAATAAGCGGCGCAGTCGATAATTTGACTGTAGATGAAATAAGGTGTTGTCCAGTAGGCAAAAATCATTCAATCTTCCCAAACAGTTTTACTAAGGTTTCAACCAATTACGATTCACTAGAGTCAGAATGGAATCCCGATGGCAAACGCTATGCTATTTCTTCTGCTTATGGCAAACAGTATTCACCTGACAGGATCTCTCCTGAGTAGCCTCCTCTTCATGCCAGGTCCAAGTCTTCTCGGGGCAGGCCTGCTTCTCACCAAATACTACCATATGCACTAGTAGAATATGGTAAATTTGTTCCCATGCCAAACCAAGAATATATTGTGTTATCAACATGGAATGGTAATATTTTTCCAATACTGGAGTATACTGATATTCTTCGTGGAATTTATACGTCAAATAAAAATAATTCGAGACCACACCTTTTTATGAATTTGGTTGCAAATTACGATTCACTGCAGACTGTGTATTATTAATTCAATGAAAAAATTTGCTAATAAAACAGAACAATCCTTGAAACCTGAAGTTGTATCAAAATTAAATTAAAACATTACAACATCATGGTATTTTTCTTCTTCGAATTTTCATCAGAATTTTTATATTTGTGCATATATATAATTAAAAAATACGGTTAAGCAACCAACGCAGGGTCTCACTGGGAGCAACTACCATCTCAAAATGACACCGGTTCCCAGTAGGACCTCGGCAAATCACGCTTATGGCCACGTCTCATAACCGTGAACTGGGTGGTCACAGAACATGATGAAATCACAACGACATGCCGGTGAAACCCTCGTGTGTTTTGAGCACACGAAGCGACCCAAGGATGACAGTTTTCTGCATCCATTTCGCAAGTGCCTTGGCATATTTTTGGCACGCGGGTATGGCTTTAAGGTTACGAACCAGTGATATTTTCGCACCTCCGAGAGCACCTATCACAAGGACAATTACTTGTACCGAATATTTTGGGTACAGGTTTTGCAGCTCCCTTTTAATGTCTTGATACCTCTCCTTATTTTCATTATACTTAGCAGTGATGTATGCGGACGGAGCCGAGAATTCGATCACGAATATAGTTCGTTTCTTGAAGTCTTGTAGAACAATGTCAGGCCTCGAGTATGCAACGGAGACTGCTGTCCAAAAATCGTAGTTCCAGAGAATTTGGCACTTCTCGTTTTGGACAATCAACTCTCTCTCCCTTGGAGCGTTCGGCAGGGCAGGGTCGCGTCCTACACGGTAAGAGCGACAACGATGGTAACAAAGCACTCTCAGGGTCGCATTATATCTGTAGATGTACGTCGTTCCTAGGTGGGTGGGACACCCCGATAGTATGTGTTCTTGTGACTTCTCAAGGTCGGCCCGACATTTGGTGCCATATATGGGCCATCTATTAAGTTGATGTCGGCCCAACCTTGGACAACAATGTGGGGCCGACTTTGATTTTTGAAGGTTCGTACTACACAGTGGGAAATATACAAAATAGGTATTCAGAAAATGAATAATAATTGATTGCGAGTATTTTGACTATAAATTTTAATTGTCCTGTTTAAAATGAATACGGATATTACATTTTTTGACATTAAAAATGAACGAATGTCCAAACAGGTGTATAAAGGTAAAGTAAATGGCAGAATGCTCAGAGGTAGACCGCCGAAAGAATGGATAGAGTCTTTGAAGGAGACATTAATCCTAAGAGACATATGAAGCCATAAAAACAAGAGAGCTTGCATGAAAAAATGCATGGACGTGAATGAAGCTAGTGAAGTATTCCAGCACATACAAGTTTGGCGACAAATAGTTTATATAAAGAATGTGAGTAGAGTGAATGACTCCAGAAACAAAGATCTTGGATACTAATGGGCCCAAGTGGGGAGCCACACATAACAATTTTGTAAGGCTCTCCACGTGGGGTGATCGCTAGAGAGATTGATCAGCAACCTGGGTCGGAGCAGTGTTGCGGAGTGAAGGTGTTATTTAAATAAATAACATGAGCACTCTAGATCAATCTAAATATCTATACCTTACACCTATATACCTATCTACCCTATACCTATATACCCATCCACAAAATACTACTTTCCAACCGAGCAATTCACCTCGAAAGTGAAACGGCTTAATGGTATAATAATAATAATAATATAAGAAGTAAATTTTCAAAACGCTACGGGGCTTCGAACCTACATTTATACCCGAATCTATCGCCTAGCAGACGGGAGTCTTATCCATAACTCTATACCTACAGAATTGAAAGTCAATAAAAAAATCATCCTCATAAGTCACAGCTCAAAGCACTTGAAGTTAAACAATTTTTTTAACTCTTCTTGCGCATTTGTTTTTTTATTATTATGCAAAATCATGCGGATGTAAAATAAATTAACTGTTAACTTTAATATAAATGAGATATTTTATTAAAAAAATAATTTAAACCGATTACAATTTTTAGGGCTTCGCAGCCATAAATATCAAAAAAAATTTTTTAGCATTGTTTTTTGAAACATTTTTTTCAACCTTTTTTAAACAATTTTTTTCAACATCTTTTTTTTAATTTGGCGCCAACTTTTACTAATTTTTCTTTGTTCACTATTCTGTTTTTTCGCGTTTTATGCCATTTTGCAACTTTTGATAATGACATAAAATGTAATTTTCAATTAGTATTTAAAATTTTTTCGGAACATTTACAATTTATTATAAGGATGGAGCTTAGAATTTTCTTTTTTGAAAAAAGGAAGTGTCTATATGTGCGGAAATTCCGGTACGAATATGGATATGTCTAAAGAAAAATCCAGCAATTGGTCCCCGAATTTCGGTCGTTTTAAAATAATGAACCAACAACTAATGTGAAACGCTATATGATACTGAAGCGATAGTAGCCGCTTTAAAAGACTCTTTTAAAGAATTTTTATTAGGAGCTGAAGATATAGGGCAACTAATGCTCCTTCGGCTAAAACAAAACATTCTTATCAAGTGTCTCGTGAGAAAAAAGGTCGAACGCAAATTTTTAGATCTAATTTAGGCAATCGATTTTGTTACTAAACACTTTATTGTACCTTGTGTCTTTCCTACAAAAATTTAATTGGTCTCATAAAAAAAATATCAAAAAATAATTGATAACAAATTTGTAGATCTTTTTTAAAGTCAAGGTATAAAATTCGAGAGATTCTCGAATTTTTTTTGTAAACTTTTCACGCAGTATGTTCTCTTCAAAAGGTAAAAATACTTCCATCAGGGCTCAATTGACGCGTTATTCAATAAGATTTCTAACGGGATTTGAAAAAAGCTTCGCGCTCCATTTTTGTACCAGTAATCATGTTTCAAATCCAGCAGTGCTTTTCAATATATTTTTTCGTCTACTTGGAGCAAAAACTGTTAAATATAAATGCAATAGTAAACACTTCCATAAGAAGTATTTTTGCGAACACGCAATGGTTGAATTTTCAAAACCGGCGAAAATTTAATTTGAAAGTTCTCAAGTGCTTCCGGATATACTTCCGAAAAGGGCACATGTCCGATTTTCTTCGGGCTCCGTGTACTTATGTATTTTGACGCGCTGATTACGAATATGATAGTGAAAATTGCCGACTAGTCGATTTTCATGGTGAAAACCATGAAACACCCATAAAAATCATGGGTTTTTGCGTTTATCTCAGCTAATATGCAAAATAACAAAAAATATTTCAAATAAAAGTTGTCGATCTCATCGAAACACACTTTTTTTTATTTCAAACATTTTTTCGTACGAGTGACAGTTTTCGAGAAAATCAACGATATATCGATTTTTATTATTAAAACACCCATAAACCATGCTTCTTCACATTCTAAATGCATGGTATGGTAAACGAAATATTAAAGGGAAATGACAAAGGGAATGGTTAAAGGAAATGGTAAAGAGAAATGGTAAAAGGAATGGTAAAGGGATATGGTAAAGGGAATGGCAAAGGGAAATGGGGATAAACTTCCGAAAAGGGTGGACCTCCGATTTTTTTCAAAAGGGCGGACCTCCGCTCTGGAAAATGGGGAGGGGTACGACCTTACATTATTTTCGTGACCAGTCACACGGGTGCCTCCACGCCCCCCACATGGCGCTGGAAAAGGGGTAGGGGTACGGCCTTACATTCTTTTTGTGACCAGTCACAGGGGTGCCTTCCCGCCCCCCACACGGCGCTGGAAAAGGGGTAGGTGTACGACCTTACATTATTTTTGGGACCAGTCACGGGGGTGCCTTCCCGCCCTCACACGGCGCTGGAAAAGGGGTAAGGGTACGACCTTACATTATTTTTGTGACCAGTCACAGGGGCGCCTCCCCCACGGCGCTGGAAAAGGGGTAGGAGTACGACCTTACATTATTTTCGTGACCAGTCACACAGGTGCCTTCACGCCCCCCCCCCCACACGGCGCTGGAAAACGGGTAGGGGTACGATCTTAGGTACAATTCGTAATGAGCGCGTCAAAATACATAAGTACACGGAGCCCGAAGAAAATCGGACATATGTCCTTTTCGGAAGTACACCCGTGCTTCCCCGTAACATTTTAGTACTACTTTCACTCTCAAAGCGCACAGAAGCATTTTAGTTAATGCTAAACTAAAAGTGAGAATTCCAAACTGAAGAGATTTTGAAAGGAATCCTCGGAGACAAAGGCGGAATCAAAAGCGAAATACTTGAATCAACTTTTCCAGATAAGTATTTAATTACTATTAGTATCAAATTTGAAAGTATTCAGAAAAGTTTAAAATATTTTATACAATTTCTTGCGATTCCAAGGCATTTTCAATTCATTTTAATCATTTAGTGGGAATTCGAAGATTTAAAAAAAGGATTTAGAATATTTTAGGAAACTCAAGAAGATTCAAAGGAAATTTTAAGTAATTCCAGTAATTCAATATGATTTTTAAAGAATTTGAAACATCAATTTTAAGGAATAAACAAACTTCTGATGATAAACTTTAGGTTATGTTGTCGCGAGGGGCGGGGGGGGGGGGGATTATACTTTTTCTATATTGTAAATAAAATCACAATTGAAGACTGCATTCGTACATCTGGTCAAAAATTCAAACGTTAAACTATTTTGTGCACGTCGCAATGTCGACGCGCATAGATGGTACCTTAGCAATAGTCCACGTGCACAGGTAAGAGACTACCTGAGTCAGGAGGCTTCAAAACGTGAAGAATTGATGAAAATTGATGAAAATTACAATTTTACATTAAACTTATATCTTCTCATTAAGATGAGTATGTAAAAATATTTTGGAGGAGGCGGTATATTTTCAGAAAACCCCGATACCTCGCTACGTAAAGCAGCGCAGGTACTAGACTTTCGCCGAGAAAGATTAAGAATAATAAGGTAAATGTCCCAGTAATCGTGACTTTGAAGAGTTTTCCAAGCAGATTCTTTAAATGTTCAATGATAGAGATCAATCAATGATAGAGATCAATCCAGATCGAATTGTTTTTAGAGATAAAGCCCATTTTTGGCTAAATGGCTACGTAAATAAACAAAATATTAATTTTGAAGGGAAAGTCCACATGTTGCTCTATCGAAGCCGCTTTATCCTCTGAAAATCACTGTATGTGTAGCTATTTCTTCCATGGGAATTTATATGCGGTTTTTGAAGGTACCGTCAACCCCGCATGACACCCACAATGTTTTAAAATACATTTTCAACGGATACGAGCATCATGTTATTGTACTAAGAAACCCCAAATTTACAGGAGGTGGTATAGAATGGCAGAATTGAGTTCGCAGTCAAGCAGAGATTCCCCTGATACTCCTCGCCCAGTTCGCAGTCGCTCTTCTTCTTCTCGTCCTATACCTGAGGCTCCTGAGAAGTGTCCTATTCGTGCGAGGGCCAGGTCGCCTCCTTCTCCTAAAGTACTTGGATATGCACTTCGACAACTTGGATACATTCGGCTCATTCCTCGCACAAATCTGAATCTGCGATTCGAATTTCGAAGATACGTTTTTCCAGCTGGTTATCCACTTAGATTGAGAACAGAAGACAATACCTATATTTCCGTTCCAAACCAGGAGCATATTGTAATGTCAGCATCCAATGGTGACATTTTTGCAATATTAGAGCATAGCGGGGTTCTTCGTGCAATATATTCGTCAAATAATGGTCATGCGAGAGTGAAAATAAATATGATAAGCGGCAAAGTTGATAATTTTACCGCAGACGAAATAAGATATTGTCCAGTAGGCAAGCGGCAACCAATTTTCCCGATGAATTTCATTAAATCTTCAGAAAATTACGATTCACTTCAGTCCGAATGCAATCCTAATAGCGAACGTAACCCTGGATCTTCTTTTTCTGACAGACAACACTCACCTGACCGAACTTCACCTCAGGAGCCTCCTCTTCGTGCCGGGTCCAGGTCCTCTCTCGGCAGGCCTTGTTCTGTTCAATTACTTGGATGTGCAATAGAACAACTTGGTTATGTTCGGCTTATTCCTTGCACAAATCAGAATGACCGATTTGAGTTTCGAAGATACGTTTTTCCTGCCTATAAACCAATTCAAATGCGAATAGATCATACGAACTATGTGCTTAGTCCAAACCAAGAATATATTGTATTAGCAACATCCAGTGGTGACATTTTCGCAATATTGGATTATAGTGGGACTCTTCATGGAATATATAGGACAGATGAATATAATTTGCGAATCAAAATAAATATAATAAGCGGCGCAGTCGATAATTTGACTGCAGATGAAATAAGGTGTTGTCCAGCAGGCAAAAATCATCCAATCTTTCCGAACAGTTTTACTAAGGCCAGATCCAAGACTTCTCCGGACAGGCATGCTTCTCACGAAATACTAGGATATGCACTAGTAGAATATGGTAATATTTTTGCAATACTTGAGTACACTGATAGTCTTCGTGGAGTATATACGTCAGATAGAAATAATTGGAGAATGAAGATAAATATGATAAGCGGTGATGTTGAGAATATGATTTCAGATGAAATAAGGGAAGGTCATGTAAGCAGATATTACCCAATCTTCCAACACCTTTTAATGAATTTTGTTGCAAATTACGATTCGCTGCAGACTGGGTATTATTAATTCAATGAAGAAATTGTCTTATAAAACAGAACAATCCTTGTAAACTAAAGTTGTATCAAAATTAAATTAAAACATTACAACATCATAGTATTTTTCTTCTTCGAATGTACGGTTTTTTCAGTTTCCTTCTAAGGTCTTGATACCTCTCCTCCTTTTCTTTCTCCTTGGAAGTGTTGTTGTGTCCGGACGGTGCCGATAATTCGATCACGAATATGTTTCGTTTCTCGAAGTCTTGGAGAACAATGTCATGCCTCGAGTGTGCAACGGAGACTGCTTTCCGAAAGTCGTAGTCCCAGAAAATTTGGCACTTCTGGTTTTGGACAATTGACTCTAATAAAAATATTTTTAATTATTAACTAAAATTTATTTGAAATTATGAAAAAAAAAGTTTTAATTAAATTTTTATTCAAAAAAGATGATCTCCCTCGGAGCGTTCGGCAGGGCAGGGTCGCGCCCAACACTGTAAGAGCTTCTGATGTTAAAATTCATGCCAAGGGTCTCGGCCGCTTGCTCCGCGGCTTTGTAAAGGAACGCTCCTGCGCCAATCATCTCGCGATTCTTGACCATTTTTAGGAGAGGATCTCTACCATTGGCTACGATATAAGATGTACTTAGAACAAGCTGGTTATGAAGACACTGGAGATTCAGAAGTCTGCGACCGCCTTAACGGCGTGAAGTGTATAATCACGGAACTGACGAATTGATATGCAAGCTTTTATGCATATGCATGATCTTACGTGTGGTGACATCAAGGGCCTTAAGTTCGTTCTTCGTCCATTGAACCACCCCAAACGAGTAGAGTAGAACCGGGACGGCAAGCATGTTAGTCGCAGATATCTTGTTCAACGCTGACAGATTGGAAGACCAAACCTGTCGAAGAAGATGCTTGTATCTGCTTCGGAGAGACTCCTTTACTGATGTTACGTCCTGAATGCGGCTTTGAGGCACGCCCAGGTATG
>CAKNWT010327064.1:0-36612 GCA_932066315.1 Andricus coriarius | reverse complement strand
ATGGGCTTTTGATACTCACCATATGGCCATATCAGCCTCCCTATATGTTTTTCTTTATCATAATAAACATTTTTCGCTGAAACTTTACAAAATGATAAAAAAAAAAAACATAAAGAGGTATGTCTGCAAAATGTTTATTTATTTTTTTAAATTAAAGAAACCGTAATTTCTGTCTTACTGACGTCAAAATCTTTTTAATTTAGAAAAAGAACAGTTGCCAGACATCCAGCTTCATGTTCTTAATTATTTCCCAAAGTTTCCGCAAAAAACATTCATTACTGTGTACAGGAGTGAATTGCTCATATGGTAAGTATTACCTGCCTTAAAGCAAAAACTGCCCAAGTTTTCTAAAAAAATACCCAAATTTTTCGTAATCAGGGGCCTTAATTAAATCCATTAAAAATAGGTTATCTGTATAGTAATATACTATATTTAAACAATAATAATAATAATTCAATTTCTTCAATATTATGAATGTTTGTATATGTATAAAAGAATCACCCTTAGATCACAGTTTTAATGAATAGAGAATGTAAAATTCATTCGCTTATTTTTATTCATTATGGTTTGATGGCGAGGATATCTGAAGCTACCAATTTATGCTCTGTCGTATCAAGCATTGCGATACCTTAGTACTTACATGTGTCATGATATAAATAAGCTTATCTTCAAAACCGTAATAATTAACAAAATAAATAGCAGAAATTAAAAAAGCTGTTTGAGACAATCATCGTCAGCAATGTAAAACAAATGTGATCGAGGATCCCTACACTGAAAAAAAAATGTTTGGAGCCAAAGAAATGCATTTCTTTGATTCCATTTATTTGAGCCATGAAAACCGTTTACTCAATTGTACTGAATATTGTTTAAAAGCGACAAACTCGTGCATTGATTCAAAGAAATCATTTCTTTAGGTGCTATTTCTGTAAAATAAAGAAATATTTCTTGGACTCAGAATATGAGATAATTAACTCAAGGAATTGATATCTTTAACACTAAGAACCTAGTTTCCTTGAATCTCGCTTTCGCATCCAAAGAAATATTTCTTTAGTTCAATGATTTTGAGCCTTTGAATTAAAAAACATTCTACTTAAATAAGTTATTCATTGATGCGTGAAACTAATATTTTGGTTTCATTGAATCTAAGAAATATTTAGATAAATGAAAGCAATATTAATTAAGTGAAAGCGATATTTCTTTCATATAAGCGGATTGATACTCTTGTTTTTATAGAACATGTCATTAGTCGAATAAAGGAATTTTTTCACTTCAGAAATAATGTATTCACTTGGAAGATATGTTTCTTTTTATAAATAGAGTGAAGCGGTTTATGCCCAATAAATATTTCCTTGAAGTGAAGAAATATATTTTTGAAATAAATTCATACACCATTCGGTCGAAAAAATATTTTTGTAAAATTCTTTATTTGTACCGAGTAATTCAGAACTATGCCGCCAGGTGCGCAAAGTTTATGGTCTCACAATAGAAATGGATTCTCCCGGCTTTAAGTTAGCCATACATTTCCACCATAGATATAATCTGAAGAAATATGGTGATCGATGTTTATCGGCCTTTCTAAGCATTAGTTAGTTGGTCTTGCTTAAAGTTCTTTTTTCTACTCCGCGAAAATAAAAATAAATATATTATTATAAATTATAATCATTATAATTGCATCAAATATTTTTTCAAGAAATGGGCCTGCTTAATTGTTGTACTTTAACAATTCAAAATTGTAAAAAGATAGAAGAACTTTTTCTGTTTGAGTAAATTGTTCCTAGAATCAATGAATAATTTATTAACTCTATGTTACGTGTTTTCTTTAAACAATATACTGCATCTTAGAAACCAATAAATATTTATTTCCGTTGCAAAAAATTTCTTTGCTGCAAAGAAATGTTTATTTCACCAAAAAATACGCTTATTTGAATCAAAGAATCATATATTTGGTTTAAAAAAAACTTTTACTCAGTCCGAGTTACATTTATTTGTATGTAATAATTATCTTTCTGAACTTACGCCATACTTCTTTACGCTACGGAACTCACCTATTCATATCAAATACTTATTATTACAGTCAATAACAATTCTATTTCGCTCAACGAATATTTTACAGTGTCAAGTAAATTTTTCGATGTCTTAAGCATAGCGTTTCTTAGATACAAATAAAACATTTCTTTAAAGTAAAGAAATATTTCTTCGGCCATATTCTGCTCTACCATTTCTTTGAATCAAAGAAATTTTCATTGATTCAAATAAGTTTTTTTATCAGTGTACATGTTCGTCTGCAGTTTCCTGTACAGGAACATGTGCAGGATCATCCGAGATTCCTGTACCTGCCTACTGCGTTTCGGAGTTAAATTCAACCTCAATACATTGTTTTATATCCTTTTAATTAAAAAGCTAGTCGCCACACCTTTACAGAAACAAACTTTAGGTCTATAATTATTACAGGGGCGAGTGTGTGTGAATGCACGAATGTGTGTCAGTGCGCAGCTGCGACACAAAATTGACTTAAATCGTTAGAACTACTTTTTCATAACACTTGTATGGAAAATTTCACTTTTTCCGTATGTCAACCGTGAACAAGGTGAGTCACTTCCTCAGAGTGTGGCCAATTTTACCCGGTAAGAAGGAGTTGATAAGAACACATTTATATTTAGAACGTATTTAGGTGTATACGCAAGTGTGAGCGAATACATGTCATGTGTGTAAAAATGAAGTGTGCCACAGTTTCTGTCTCACTCTAGGGAAA
Source organism: Andricus coriarius (assembly GCA_932066315.1). NCBI lineage: Eukaryota > Metazoa > Arthropoda > Insecta > Hymenoptera > Cynipidae > Andricus > Andricus coriarius. The sequence goes on along the minus strand of CAKNWT010327064.1, from coordinate 33,860 downwards.
TTACTCATTTCGTGTACGGTTCACAGGTATTCACATGCATTTCCGCCTCTCGAGGCATATCTCAATATCATCGTGTCGTTTCTCGACGACGCGCGGGTTTGACCCACGTCAAATAAATGTCTTATTTTCCCCCGATTCGGTGCCACTGACATGCCGGCCGTCTCTTTGCCCCATTTGTTGACCTCTTTGGAAGAACAGTTGACGTATCGCGTAAGCGCATCGCCAAACCTCAGAGGTACCGCATTTACTACTGCCACCTTCATTTTCCTCACTACACGGTAGGAAAGTATCAAACTGTAGGGCGGAACCATATTTATTATCATAACTTTAGTTCAAATCTGATAGAACATAATCCAAAATGATATTTAGTGTCAAATAATTAGTTTTAAAAGTTATATTATTTGGATCTTTTAGGTTTGAGAAATAGTTAACTTCATAAATCCTTATCTTAATTTTGTAAATGACTAGTGTAACTGTCCTGAATACAAATTTTCTTTATATATTTGCATGTGGCTATTTTTTATAACCGCTTATGAAATCCATGGCCATATCTTAAAAATTACTGAAAGTGTAGTTGTATTGCACTGTGAAGGTAGTATTAAATTTCGAAACGTAGTTTGCGTTATTCATGTGTTTCATGGAATAAGTTCAATTTTTTATTTTGAAATGATAAGATGTTATCTATTTTAGAGGAGTTTCTTGAATCATTTAACCTTTCTCAACTAAATTTACTTATTACATTCTAATATGGGCTTTAATTAGAACTCATCAACTTACCTAAATTCATAAACGGCATTGTGAAATCGACGGCTTGCTCTCGGTCATAAGTAATAGTTAAGTCAGCTATGGCTAGATCAGCTTTCTGCTCCAGGAGTTCTTTTATCATTCCATCCCATTCCTTTGTTAATTTGTTCAATGAACCATAGCGATTGTCTTGAACCAAGTGAATGGTATAATTGAAACCCAAGATGCGTGATACGTCATGAATCAAATCAACACTATAGCCTTCAAACTGAGAATTTCCGACAAGTTGCTCACTAGAATCTTTTCTCATACAGTACGGAGCACTCTGTTTGAAAAAAATCACAATAGTTTGAAGTATTACGGCTGAAAAGTATTATATGTATACGTTCATACGAAAGTGACCTACGTTTCCTATATTTTTGTTTAGGGTGGTTCTTGTTAGTGTTTTAATTTATTGTTCAAAGCTAGTCGAAGAGTAAGAATCATTCAGAAGTTTTTAAAATAAATTAATCAAAGGCACCACAATGCGCCCTGTTATTTTTCAATCAATTGTTGAAACAATTGTTTTAAAGGGAGGACTCAGGGGTAGTAGCGGAAAAACGCTAGAGGTGTTTATTACCCCGGATTATTTCCCTGGCGAAGCCGTAGGACGTCCGTCTCCTAGCATACTCCCGCATTCCAGACTAAAAACAAGAGTGAGGTTCTTGATTTGACTCTATGTTCGAGTGCACTGAGGAGCAGGCTGGAGGAATGGAGATTCTCTGAAGAGGAGTCTCTCTCGGACCACAAATATATCGTGTTTCCATTAACCGTATGAAAACCGGTGGTTTCCAAGATCAGAAACTCCAGAAATACACGTTGGGACTCAGGTGAAGTGGAACTCAAAGGGTGGCTTGCGGAATTTACCACAAGCTATGGTACCATTGATGAGTTAAGTCTAGGAAGGAAGCAGAATGGTGGAATACCCACCTGGAGAGACTCCGTAAAAGGAAAAGAATGTTGTGCAATAGGGAAAATATAACTAAATTACGCTCGGACTGGGACAGCGATATAACGGCCCTGTCCGTATACAATAAAAATATAAGAAAGTAGAAGCGGGAAGATTAGAGGGGCTTCTGCGAGGAATCGAAAAACATTCCGGAAACAGCGAAGCTGCACAAGATCCTGGCGTAAAAATCCGGAAGCTCGCCTCGGGCTCGTATGGCTCGATAATGGTGAGTTTGCCGAAGCCGAAGAAGCAACGCTGAATCAACTGATGGAAGTTTACTTCTCGGGTTCTCAATAAATCCGAAACGACCAAAAGGAGGAACGCTGGGGCCAAGACGTAGTGAGGGCCGACTGGAATTTCGCGTCGAAGGTCGCTAATTACAAGAAGGTGGAAAGGGCCTTAGGGTCCTTCTGTCTGTTTAAATCACCAGGGGCGATTGACATTTATCCAGCGCTTTTACAAAAATGCATGCATTTGGTCGTCCCTCCTCTGACGAAATTACTTAGGGCAAGTATAGCCCTTTAACACGTGACATCGGCATGGAATGATGGCAGAGTGGCCTTCATACCCAAACCTGGTAGGAAGGCTTACACTGCTGCAAATTATTTCCGACCAATCAGCCTAACGTCTTTTATCCTGAAGACGTTGGAGAAGCTGGTTGAGAGCTACATTAGGCATGAGGTGCTCTTGGCCTCCCCGCTGCATAGAGGGCTACGTGCTTTTCAGGCAGCCTGCTCGGTAGAAACTGCGCTTCATGCTGTTGTGGCAAAATTGCAGCAGCAGCTGGAACTAAAGGGGTATGCTGTGGGCGCATTCTTGGATATAGAGGGTGCTTTCAGCAATACTTCTCCAGAAATCAGCTTAGAGAGGCTCTGAGATGTGGGGTGCCGGACCAGCTTGTATGCTGGATAGGAAGCATGCTACGTCAGAGAAGATTCGAAACCAGATGGGATGAGGGCCTAGTAAGGGGAATATTTCCGCTCCTTCTGTGGTGCATTGTTGTGGACGGCCTCCTTCGAAGATTAAATAAAGAGGGGTATTATACTCTGGGATATGCGGATGACTTTGTAATCCTTGTCAAAGGGGCTCATCTGGAGACGCTGCTGGGTCTTATGAGGTCGGAACTTCGCATTGTAGAGCACTGGCACAATGACTCAGGGCTCTCGGTAAATCCTGAAAAGACCAATCTGGTCATTTTCACGAAAAACTATAAAATTCCAAAAGTTGACGCTCCTGAGTTTTGCGGTAGGAAGCTGATGTTTTCAGATTCGGTTAGATATCTGGGAGTAATCCTAGATAGCAAGCTGAACTGGGGAAAGCACCTGGAGACCCAATCCAGGAAGCTTGCCATGCCTTTTTGGATGTGCAGGAGAGCCTTTGGGTTGACGTGGGGTCTAGGGCCTAAAATGCTTGCATCGCTCTATTCTGCTGTCCTAAAACCCAGACTCATACATGCGGTCGTGGTCTGGTGGCCACGGACGGAACTCAAAACAATGCAGGACAGGCTGCGAAGATTACAAACGCTAGCATTTAGGTGTTTGACTAGAGCAATGAGGACTACACGTACAGCGGCGATAGGTTTCATGCACTGTGAAGAGCCCCTACATGTTGCGATAACCGCTAGAACGGCACACGCGATGGGCCGCCTGGCAGGAGCAAATAGATGGAGTCGGGGGACTAGGCACAGTAGGCTCCCGAGCGAGATTAGTGCATTGCCGATTCTACAGATGAGGCAAGATAAAGTAACAAAACGCTTCAAGTTTGCCAAAGCTTTCCGCATCTGCATCCCAAGCAGGAATCTGCAGAACTCAAATGGTAACCCGCTCCTCCAAGGGGAAATCTGGTATACAGATGCCTCCAGGGGTGAGGAAGGGTCAGTGTATTTATGACATCAAGAGCACTTGGTCGACATGCTACTGTCTTTCAGGCGCGGGTCCTGGCCGGCCTTCGCTGTGCTGAAACACTAATAGAAGGAAACGCTGCTGGTTTGGGAATGAAAAAAGGCATTAAACCAACTTGCAGAAAGAAACAATGTGGCTCGCATGCGGGTCCCTGGTCACAAAAGGATCAAGGTCAACGAAAAGGCGGAGCAGTTGGCAAAACGCGCCTTCCGAGAACCGGTACTGGGAATAGCCTCTTGATGTATCAGTTTGGCCATTGAAAGCTGGATCCGAACAAAACACCGGGAATACTGGTAGCAGATCCAGGGTTGCCGTCAGGCCAACTGAATCCTGGTTTATACCCATCGGATGGCCAAAGCCAGGGAAATACTGGGTTTACCCAAGAAATATATAAGGACAGTAGTACAGATTCTAACTGGGCACAACCACTTAAACTATCATATGCACAAAATGGGATATAATCCCACGACAGAGTGCAGGAGATGCGGCAGGGATGATGAAACATCCTTGCAAGTACTATACCAGTGCCCGACATTAGCTGGGCTCAGGCAACAGACCCGCCGGGCCCATTTTGTGGGACCAGAGGAAATTACAACACGATCAGTAGTCGAGATACTTGGCTTCGTCTGAGAGCGAATAAGTAAGGGTGTGGCACAATAGGCTTTATAGCTTGAGCGCCAGAGGAGCTCTCCATGGGCTCCTCGCCCGTCCTATAACTAACTATAACTAACTAACTAACTACCTAGTAAAATGAGATAAAAATTTAATATCATTAAAAACTGGGCTTCATCCGTCGTTCGATTTGATCAAAAATATCAATCTTTTTGGCTTTTTGTTCTATATTGCACGCCGATCAGCACCGTCAAACGTCGAGACTATGCGCAACAAACTAAAAAAAAATTCTCGAAAATCACTTCTATTCATGACAATTTACTTGAGAATCAACCTTAAGGCCATGTGACGAGTGGGTCACGTGACCGGCTTCCTTCCTTGCCGACACTTTTTTTATTTGTAAACATATTCTCACACGAATAGCCACATCGAGCTGAAAATTTGGGATAATAAATAAGAAGCACAAAGCAGCGCGGCTCTGGTCCTAAATTTTTATAATTATGAAAAATGCACACAAAAAAAATTATTTCAAAAAAAAACTTTTTTCATAATTATAAAAATTTAGGACTAGGAGCCGCGCTTCTTAGTGTTTCTTATTTATTATCCTAAATTTTCAACTCGATGCGCCTTAAGGGTTTGATTTTTTTACGTAAGTTGCGAAATTAAGGTATTTTCTAGAAATTATAAGTTTTTTAATCAACGATAAGGGTACAACAATTTTTTAGAATAATTTCATGGTTTTTTAAATAATATGTGTTTGTTCAAATATATGTATAGTTTACCTAGAAAAAGCAGGAGAAACATTTCATGTCAGGTAATTTTGGACAGATTTTAATATTTTTAAGAAATAATTTCATTCTAAGAATACTTCTAAATGTTTAAACAACTTTTAATTTTTTAATAATTATTTTAAAGAGTGTTTAATGATTTTTAATGATTCTTTGATGAATTCTGAAGTAGATACTAAAACTCGCAATTATTTGCAAGACATCGCACTCAAATCTTAGATTAATTAAAAGCTGGTCTTTCCCCATGTTAACCGACTTGGCTTACATTTTAAGGAGATACTTTTTTTTGTATTCGAACAATGTTGGTGGGCTAGAGCTACGGAATTTGAAAACTTGAAAATAAAGGCCTCTCTAATTTAGTTACATATATGGGGCATAATTTCTCAAGTGTACTCACCTCGAAAATGAAAGTTGTCCGATCGGGCTAAAAATTAGCCCAATTGTAGTCCTATTAGATAGTACTCATCACACTAAAAATTAATTAATTTTGATAATTATTTATCGAAGTGGAGGGGGTACAATTTTAGGTTTTTTAAGCCAAGCCTTACTTTCAAACATTTGTAACTTTTTTCCTATTGCTTTAAACAAAATTGCACTACAAATGTTTTTGATACAGTCTTTTACCAACCTTTTTGTGGTCGTAACGATTTTTAAAAAAGGAAAAATTTGACCCTAATTTTTGAAAATCAAAAATAAATTTTTTTTTTTTTCAAATATCGACACTTTTTATTTCTTCAAGATAGTTTTAAAAGAAAGCTGAGATTTTTCTCTATAAGATTCCCAATTTTCAGAGTGGTAAATTAATTCGTCTTTGAGCAATAGAACGATACGTAAACAAAATGGCATGATAGGGCGAGTGGCGCGCGATCTCCCCTAGTGCGCTCACGCCGAGGATCTTTGTGCAACGTTTTAGTGTCAGTTTTTAAAGTTAAGTAATATTGTATGCTGCTAAAATAACTTTTTTTCAAAAAGTGAGGCATAAAGCAACTAATCTTAAACTCCGTGGTGTTGCGCACGACTTGCCTTTGAAATTTCCTGCACTACCAGAAGGAGCTCAAATTTGCAGTTCATGTAGATACCAACTCATAAACTCAGCGAGAATATCATCCTTGAACTCTGGTGATATTGCAGAGTCTTCTGGTAGAGATAAGGTAGATACTTAGGATCTTGAAATGATATCTGGCGATGATGAAGATCAGATGCTATTGTATGACCTAACTTATCAAGTTCCTGCCATTTAGGAATGTGTCACTCCACTGGCATAACGACGAAGCTACTATATTTATTGTGGTGATTTATTATAAAAAAGATGGAGAGCTCAAGCATGTATGTATCGCAATCATATCTGATAACTTAGCTCATGACACGGTGGCTGTTCACGAGTATCAGAAGATAATAGTAGATTACTTGAAAACTCATTTCAGGCCACAGAAAATGCACTATTTCACTGATGGTGCAGGGCAACATTTTAAAAATAAGAGTAGCTTTGCTAATCTCCGAGCCCATGAAGGAGATTTTGTATCCAAGTTGAATGGCATTTCCATGGTACATCTCATAGTAAGGGTGCATGTGATGGCATACGAGCGAATATAAAGAGTCACGCAGCACGTTCGAGTTTATAATGTTCTCCGAAACATCACATACTCCCTTCCTATGTTTTGTTTCATGGAATTGCCTTTTGCCTTGGCTACCGAGTCATAGTGGAAAACTTCAACTCAAAATGTTTTCGTTCTCTGAGAAACACGACATCTTCTGGAATTGCAAAAAACAGAATCCGCAAAAGAGGTCTGCAAAGAAAACAACTGTTGAAACTATAGCCAAAAAGTCGATCAGAAAGACACATAATACTACTATATAATATAACTTAACTTAAAAACTGGCAACAAAGCGTTGCACAAAGATCCTCGGTGTGAGCGCTCTAGGGGAGATCGCGCGCCACCCGCCCCAGCATGGAATTTTGTTTACGTATCGTTCTATTACTCAAAGACGAATTAATTTAGCACTCTGAAAATTGGGACTCTTATAGGAATAAATCTCAGCTTTCTTTTAAAACTATTTTCAAGAAAAAAAGTGTCGTAATTTGAAAAAAAAGTCAAATTTATTTTTGATTTTCAAAAATTAGTGTCAAATTTTGAATTTTTTCTTAAATCGTTACGCCCACCAAAAATTTTGTGAAAAAATCTATCAAAAACATTTGTAGTAAAATTTTGTTTAAAGCAAAAGGAAAAAAGTTACAAATGTTTGAAAGTACGGCTTTGTTTAAAAAACCAAAAATTGTACCCCCTCCACTTTGATAAATAATTATCAAAATTAATTAATTTTTGGTGTGAGGAGTACTATATAATAGGACTACAATTGGGCTAATTTTTAGCCCGATCGGACGACTTTCATTTTCGAGGTGGGTACACTTGAGAAATTATCGCCCATATTAGGATTTATAAATGATCAAATTCCTGAGATTTTCAGTCCACAAGCGAATACTATAGATTTGATGACAAGATTCCAGGGCCATTATTAAGTGAAGTATTTAAAAAACAACATTTGAAGAATAAAGCATTACTTCAAGTTTGGCATATATTATAATTGGACGCACGGTAACCCTAAATAAACTTCAAACTGAAAATTGCAAAACTTGCTATTACTATTTAAAATTCTTTATGAAATGTACAAATTCTATCTCCGAGGCGGCGTCATTGGTTATGGAGTAAACTGCGATAGTAGTGCGGTGACGTGATCAGATGACGCTGGTAAATCTGCAGAGAAAGTCGTTCAGTGCGTAACTCTTTTGCGCAGTCGTTAGCACATCGGGATAATCAACGAAGAATTCGGGATTTGAGTAAGCTGATTCCAGGTTGAGTTCAAAGCGTGTTATGCATACGCTGAGTACCTAGAACACATACTATCCAGTTAGTCCACTCGCATGACAAAGATGTATCTCTGCAGACCCGATTCGGCCCTAAGAGTGCTTCAATATTATCTTTGTCATTCTTCGTACAAGAGTTTAAATCAAAAGCTTTTCGGTAGTCAATCCAGACCATCGACAGGGCGCGCCGGTGGGCTGCTGCGTCTTTGCAGACGCACCTGTCAATTAGTAGGTTCAAACAAGTTATTGTCCTGTAATTCTCTGGGTTGGACAAGTCACCTTTGAATATAAGGTGAAAATGCGGGCCAGATGTTGATGCGTAGAAGTAATTTTTTCTTCACCAGAAGTTCTAAATACCATCTAGTCCTGCAGCGGAAAAGTTCTTCGTTCCCTAAGTGCTTTTTCACATATTCTAGAGTGATTGATGGACATTCCTCATCAGATATTATAAGATTGCCGCAATGCTCCTCGAATCGGGTGATATTTTCAGTGTTTTCTTCCAAGTCCAGTGTTTTCGGGATCTTGTATACCTCTCTCTAAAAAGTCTGTACCTCGTCGGGCTTATGTGGATTTTGACAAAAACAGGGAGAATCTGTTGATTCTCCCTGACCCATACCTCCCTCTTCTGAATTCTTCTTCTTGCGTCAGATACCACCCGTATTTTGTCAACAATATGCTGCTTGGTTGTCAGCAGCTCTGACTTGTTCAGTGTATGATTGATCTATCGTGTCTTTTGATCTATCGTCGTTTTTAGCCTTTGATTTGAATCGTCCAAAGCTCTCGTCGCACCATGAACTGAACAATTTATGGTTCAGAGGTCAGATTCTTCCGAGATACCATCACAAAGGGAGACCTCCATCTTATCCAGATCTTGGGGTCTAGAAGGAACCTGGATGTTAATATTCTTTCTCGTCCTGGAATCGCAATCATCTCTCAGGAGGTGCCTGCTTTCCGCGTTTGGTCTTAATATTACTTCCTCCTCTCCGCCTGCGGCTTTTTCATACAGCTTTTATAGACAGCTGATTTTCGCAAAGGCTGATGCGAAACGTCCTAAAGCTCTGCGTGATTCTGGCACCACACAGTGTGTATGCGTACCATAGAGTCTGGTGCTCGGTGCGTTCTATCGTTTTGAACCCCATCTATAACTTTTTGGTGGTTTGGTGGTGTCGTTGTTGTTTCCACGAGCAGCTAGGGAAAGGTTTTGTCCATCTTTGTAGAGCTCTGCTTGCAAGGATAAGGCTGCATACTCTAACAGGCCGCACGCTATCTCAGAGTCACCGCTTAAGACACCTCACCCAAGTGACATTGAGCTTTCGGCACGCTTGTTATTTCTCCACTTATATACGGGTGATTACTTTATCTTGAAACATCAAAATATCTCAAGATATGCTCTTCTGAAGACAAAAAAATCTGTTTAAAAACTTTTTATTTTCGATGGGGAAAAGGTATCCGCAAAAATTTACCCCACACCCCTCCACCTGGGGGTAGGAGTGGGTAACTTTCAAATTTTAATTAGGAACCTATATTTTTTATTGCAGATTCAGATTCCTCATAAAAAAAATACGTAAGTTTTATTTGAAAACTTTTTTTCAATTTGCGCCAGATAGCGCTGCATTGTCTAAATATGGCATTGTTGACTGTTCAAGGAATGCGCTCTCTGTGCTCTCCTCGATCCACAACAGACCCAACTCAATTCATGTACTAGAAGTAAGGCCGCTAATTTACATCTTTTATAATACCAAATAAAGTACACGGATCGAAGACGAGGACGACGCGGCGAAGGCAGAGATCTGTGATTCCAAATTTCGCTCAAAACATTAATTCGGCCAATCAGCGCACGACCCCACTACCAGGCGCGGGTTGGCACACTCGGCTGGCATTCTGTCGGTAGCTACCTCCTCTCCCACAACTCCCGCTACCGGGGCACCCGTCCTGACGGGCTCGCTCTCACCAACGCAGCGGCCAACGCTGGTCGCTCTCCACCACGTCCTACCCGACTGGCGCGTTTGGCCTGTCGCGTGTAGGCCTAAATGAAGAGGCGTCGCGCCACGAAAGCAGACAGTCGTTCGATGGAAAAGTCAATGTCGGCAGGGCGACATCGTCCCAGCGCCTACCCAATATGGCACGGATTGCCACTAGCCACTGTCTTCGCCGAATTTCGCGTTATCATTCGATTCGCCGCAGATTATCAAATTAAATAAACCCTGCTTTAATTTTTTTTGATAACCCTAAACCCCGTCCACATTCCATTAGTTCTTTAGTCATCAAATATATCACCAACGTAGGAAAGCTAATGCTCTATCCTTTCTTTTCAGCACGTATTTACCTCACTCGGCTAACCTCTTCACTGAGATACCACGGGATGCCTACGGGGCATCAGTGCAGAGGGTACGAGCCTCGCTACATTGGTTAGTTTTGTATCATTGTTGTAATTGTAATATAATTTTCGTATGAAAATCTGAAGAGTCTGTAAGATTCATGAGAAATAAGAGAATTTTTTCAAAAGAAATCTCAATATTCGCAACAAATAAGAGAATTTTTTTTAAAGAATATGTTTGTTTTAATAGTGGCCCTAAAAAGATGTGTTTAGTACCATTTCTGTTTGTGTTGAGGTTTCTGAGTAGATTTGTCTTCTCTCTTTCCTTATCTTCCTGTTAAGCTTTTAGTTGGCTCTCCCTTATTTTGAGAGTACGCTCCCATGAGTAGATTCTTTCTTTTCAAATCATCTCTTTGTTTGTTTTCTGCTTTTCTTCGACTTCCTCTTTTTCATTAATTCGTTATTTAAGAAGGCTTGTCGGATCCCTGCGTTTCCCTGAATTGCTTGTTTTTCTGCCCTTAGCGTCTCTCTTCATTTTCTGGCTTTCTCTGTTGGGTGCATTGGTTTTTTGTATTTGATTTTATTGTTTCTACTCCCAAATAGCCGCCCTGGTATCCCGAGAAAACTCTGTAGATGATGCTGATTAGGTTTTCTTCGCTTATCAAGCCAATGTTTGTTTTATCCAGTTGTGTGCTATTTCATTCTACCAGTCTTCTTCTAAAATTGTGGCTGTTAGCTTGTCTCTTATTTGCTAGCCTAGTTTGTTTATTGTCCTGTAATAAAAAATCGGGGAGGTTTGGCGCTGTTGTGTAGCCGTTAGAGTACACGCGTGTGACACTTCGCGCGCCATATTTACTGCAATTTTTTACTTAAAACATTGTTTTAGATTCGTTACGTGGTTATAAGTTTGGTGCGGTCATTGTGGCCGTCAAAAAATTTATGTTTGCTAACGGATTTTATTTATCTAAGTGGCAAAAAAGACGAATTCTTTCAACTTTACTTGTTTTTTTTTGGCTTGGGAAGTGATATTACGATTTTGACGTCACCTTTGAAGATTGAGCTCCATCGATCGATTTACTACATGGGAAAATCGACCAGCTTTTAAAAGAAAACAAGGAACTGAAGGAAGAAAATAAATATATAAAATCAACCCTGGTGGACCAGAAGCGCACAACAGAGTTTTTTGAAAAGCTTGTGAGGAAAAATAAAGCGATTTTTTATGGAATGGAAAAAAAGGAAAGCGAAGATCTCAAGGAAAAAATCCAGTGCGTGATAAAGAACAATCTTAAATTGCCAACTTTCTCTGGGCATTTCAAAGAAGTAAAAGGACTGGGAAGATTTTCGAGCAGAAACGTCCAATCCTGGTTCAACTACGTTCAGTGAATGATAAGAGAATAATATTAAAAAATTCTAAAAATCTTAAAGGAACTCAGGTTAGATTATTATCAAACGACTTTTCGAAAAAAAAAACAGTAACAAAGGAAGTCGCTTCTTTCCTTTTTGTAACGAGCTAAAAACAAATGTTTCAAGGCTTCTTTATCGCATAATATGTTATATATTGATGTCAACCAATTCTGAGATAATTCAATATTAAAGTTACCTCCTGCTTTACTCGCGTAAGGCTTCCAGCTCACCCAATTCAAATGATACCGGCCCTTTAGACTGTTTTTTACGCAAAGATCAATGCAAACAGCAGTTTCACACACCTCAAAGGAACAAGGAGACGATCTGACAGATCATGGAGTGTCCCAAACCACTGAAAATACAGCTTCGGCTTCGAATTCTAAGGCAAGACTCAAACTTTTAAAAAGAAATAGCTTCGGCAATCGGAATAGAAGAAGAATCAGCACTGACAAAAATATTATTTTCTGGTATATTAGTGGATACTCCAATTTGGGTGGAGCGCCCCTCAAGGCAATGTTGATATTTTCTGGATCTCGGAGACATAGTTAACTTACCTACCAAACAGCCTTCGCGCAGAATGATCCACCTATGATGCAGCTTGGAGCAATGCCATGAAGGAAAAAAGCACAGCTAGAGCAAGTTGATGTCTCATTATGCTGTCAGAAAAAAGTAAAGTAAAGTTGAAAGTAGTAACTCGCTCTAAATGGTGGATTTTTTTAAGACTCTAATCAAAGTTAATCACGTTTTAATTTTGCTTGTCTATTTGAAACCAGATTTAGACTCGAAGATAAGTTTGGAATTGTTAGAATCAGAAATCTACGAATTGCAACTTAGTTTTCAAAATGCTGTTTTCTTTGTTGCGGCTGATTTTCATGCACGGGTTAGTGGAATAAATGATTTAAAGGAAGGGATTTCCAATTATACAAATTTAAATTGTGATAGAAAATCACTTGACTTAACCATGAATAAAAGAGGATCACAGATTTTAGATTTAATGGAAAACAATGGTTTTATCTTGGTGAATGGTCGAACACGCGGGAATTGAACTGCCGAGCATATATTTCTAAGACATAGAGCAACAAGTGTAAATGATTTGGTTTAGACAAACATCTTTGGTTTAAATAACATATTTGATTTTTCGGTTCTCTACACAGTAACAATATCAGATCATTTTCCTGTAACGTTAACATGAGGAAAACTATGACTCTTGTCCAAAATGTAAGGCGGCGAGATTTTTGGTTATAACCTGAAGATCGGATTGTAGTGATAATTACACAGAAATAATGGAAGGTTAAGATCTTGTTTTTTTTTTATTTTAATTTTTCTAGTAATGAAAAGCAATTTGGAAATATATGCAGTACAATAAAAAACGTAATTCTGGAATTCGGTATGTCCAAGTTCCCGGTCCCGGAAATTCTTAAAAACCATGGCTTGACCAGGAATGTATTTCTGCGAACAAAAATTCAAACTTAGTTTTAAAGAAATGTAGGAATTCGGGACGAAAGGAAAAAGATGTACATGCCTCAGAAAAATATTCGTATAAAAAGCTCCGTAAACATAAAAGTAAGCAATTTAAAACTAATTGTCTGAATGAATTAGCAAATGCTAAACATTCGAAAGAATTCTGGGCGGCAGTGTACAGATTTCGAGCAAAAAAGTTATATCAGGACTCGCTGATTCCGTTGGAGCAATGGTGTGCTTGTTTTCGTGCTCATTACCCCGCAAGAGTTATGGACCATCCATAGTTCTTTTGGCATTTTACATAATGTTTTAGACCGCGCGATTGATTATGAGGAACTCGTAGATTGTATAAAGAAATGTAAAATGGGTAAAGCTCCTGGAGAGGATCAAATTAAGGATGAGTTTATTAAATTTTTACCACCGAAATGGGTTCTTTATAGTCGAAATATGTTTATTAAAATCATGACAGAGGACAAACGCCAGCGGCTTGGTCAAGAGTTCTTTTATCTTTGTTGCCTAAGAAAGGCGACAGATGCAATCCGCAGAATTACCGTCAGATTGCTCTTATAAATACTCTCGCGAAACTATTTACTTATATAACATGTAACAAGCTTCACTCGTGGGCTGAGGAATGTAAAATTATTTCTAAATGCTAAGCAGGCTTTAGAAGGAAAACAGGCTGTTTCGATCAAATTTTTACTTTATCCTCTGCTATCCACCTCAAATTAGGATTGAATAAAAGAAAAGTTTTTGTAATCTTTGTAGATTTTCAGAAAGCGTTCGACTCGCTTCCAGCAATAAACTTTGGGCAAAATTATTTAAGCTGGAAGTAAGCCCAAAAATGATTAAAATACTGAAAAATCTATATGATGGGGCAGTTTTGCGTGTAAAAACCAAGGAGGGATTATACGATCTTATTAGACGTAATGAAGGGTGTCTTACAGAGAGAAGTTCTCAGCCTACTCTTTTTTATATTGTTTTTGGCAGACTTGTAAGATTTTTTACGTGGTAAAGGGCTGCAAGGTATGGATTTTAATGGCTATATTGACCTATTGTTGTTGTTATATGCGGATGATCTTGTAATATTTGATTACTCTCAAATTGACTTTAAAAAGCTAAATACTTTAGCTTAGTACTATCAGATAAATGACTTTAAGATCAATATTACAAAAACCAACATAGTAATATTCAAAAAAGGTGGTAGAAGTTTAAAAATCGAACCTAAATTTGCTGCATTTAATGGGAAGGAAATTAAAACTGTAAACACATATCCGTATCTTCGTATTCTAATTTTAAATTCAGAACTAGGCTTTAAAGCAGCTCAGGATATAATTTATAAAGCGAAGTTAGCATCAGGAACTGTCTTGGTAATGCTTGCAAGGTCAAACTGTTCGGTACTATGGTAGAATCAACTCTTTTTTACGGTCTTTGACCTTTGAATGGATTGTACAAATTCTTCAAATCAAAAGTAGCTGTTTGCCAAGAATATACATGTTAATGCAATTAGAACTGATAAATTGCGAAACAAATCGATCCAAATATAATTGGGCCTGTTAAGTTGCGAATATGTTAAAAATTATAGGCAAAGAGAACATTATGAGTAACCTTGATCCAGAAGTTTGGATAAGAAATAAAGACGATATCCTTTGAACATATTTCAAACATATAAAAAATCAGGACATTATCAAATACCAACTAATGCAATCTATTCGAGTTCAGATTCCAAGGTCTTTATCGGATAGTACTGCGCTTTATCGCTCCCTACGTTGTTCTTTTCAAGAAACAAGAGTGACTGCACAATTAGGTTTGTCAAGGAATCGAAGCTTTACTTTTTCGACCAATAAAAAAATATGTAAATTCTACCCAGAAAAACTCTTTACAACTTGTAACAAACATGAATTCGAGAATATAGAACATATTTTCCCATTACTTCCTCAGAAATGAACTCACGAATGTGGAAGCATTACTACCGAATCCTGTTAAGAAATATTTTCTTGTATATTGCTATTTGCTGTAGCTGCGTTCCTTCTGCCTGAATGAATGAACGGAATGGGTGTTCTGAGTGATGTGATATACAATTACGCTACAATATAATCATTTTTGTGTAACAGCAACCTCCTTTGCTAAAGCTATCTATCTATCCTGTAATAAAGGACGGTCGGGTTTGCCTGTGGGCAGTATTTTGACATTTTCATGTTTCTAATACCGAAATTATCCGTTAAATTTCTTAAGATTTTGTTTCGAAATTCCGTGCTGTTGTCCATGTGAAGAATCATAACTATCTTACTTTGATTACTGGGCTTTACTCCTTGACAGATCTGGTAGTTTTTTCACGTAATTAATCACGTCCGAATATATCCTTGGCTGGATGTAGGGTTCGGAAATTTTTGCGTAAGTTTTACCTGAGCTTAAATGTCCCTCGTGGATTTCGTCGTGGTTCTCGTGTAAAACTTAACATCTAAGTTTTTTGGGCATGTCTAATGTCCATTTTGCGTGTTCTTTTCACTGGTTCTCCTGATCTCGAGGAAGCATCTTTGCAACTATAACTCTCTGAGTAAGTTCAACATTTCGCAATTGCCTAAACTACATCTAGGCACTCTTATTCGAATGCCAAGTATAGATATTCGGCCCGTTCAGGCTTCTACTCGCGTAAGAGATCACGTAATTTACGCCGTTAATTGTTTGCGTAAATGCGGCTCCCAGTCCCGTATTACTGGCGTCTTTTTCGAGTTGAAACGGTTGTGTAAAATCTTGACATGATAACATAGGTCTGTTCATCGATTCTATTATTTTGGCAAAGTGCCGGGTACATTATCTGTACCAACATACCAACCCCATTATGCGCTGTAATTGTTTAATGATTTTAGGTTTAGGAAATTCTAGGATTGGTTGTATTTTTCATCGTATATGTGGAGTCCTTTGGCGTATACTTTATAATCTGAATTTAACTTTTTTCTTATAGAATTTGGGGATAAGCTAATTTTAAACCAATTTTTATAAGAATTTTTCCGATCTCAAAGTTTCCAATATTTATGTCATGAGTAGGACAGAATATATCATCATTCCCTGGTTTTTTGATCATAACTGTAGGGTTCGATTAATCGGAACAAGAGGGTTCTATTATATTATGTTCTAATCATTTATCTACTCTTTGATAAATTAATTTTTGGATCCGCGTAGTAACATACACGTGGTTTCGTTAAATGAGTTGCTGTATGTTCTTTACCTTGATATACTTTTTTTTTCTCAACGTTTTTCTAATGAGGATTCTTGGATTTTGTTAAACTCAACAATACCTTCGTATATTTTCGGTGAACAATTATTTTACCAGTCGATTTTTCCTAAACTATCCGAAATATTATATAATTTGATTGTCTTGTTTGAAAATTAATCTTCTGTTTTCTATTATCAATTTCTGATATCTCATCGGCTTTTTGAGATTCTTTTCCTAATTTTTTCCAAAGATTAGTATCGCTATTCTTTTAAGTGTCCTTGTATTCCCTATTATAAAAAATCTTTCCTGAATTATTTTCCTTATTCCTTTTTCTAATTCTCGGTTTGCCTAAACTAAATGAGTCCTTTGTGCAAGAGTCGTCAATAGCGTCATGAGTGGGGATGCTTGATTGATCGGTACTAAGGGTATTTCGCTATTTTTTAACGCTGAACTCATTTTTTTAAATTTATCTACTACTTTTGAAGTTGATACTACCTCCGAGTTTCGGTTTCCTATATATATATATATATATATATTCCTATTTTTTATTTTTCAATCAACGGTTTATCCTTAATAATTGCCTTTTTAATTTCCTTATTCTCTTTTGCTGCAATTTAAGGTTCAGTTTCGGTCTTATTCTCAGTTATTGTGAGGGTTTGCAATCTTAGATATGCTTCCATCGTATAGCAGGTGTTTCTCGATTATAATTGGAATTACTACTTGTGCAATCATGTCGACCGTTTCTTTATTCGCGACCATTAATTTTCGCGCAACTAGTTTAAAAATTGAATAATTGATATTCTGGATCTTTTTCAGTAATTTCTGGTCAACATAAGAGTGCGTGGCATCTTCTGTGACAGGGTTAATTTCACATCCCTTTCGTTTTTCGCGAGAAAAACGTATCTAGAGAACCAAGAGAGAAGGTCACACCTCGATTCAAGAGCACTCACCAACAATTTTTTACATCACGATTAGTTATTCCTCCGTAAACGTCTGCTTTCATGTTATGGATATCGCCACCTGCCAAAATTTCGAGGTTATCCGGCCCAATCAGATCCTCGCACAAAAACGCAAACTTCTACTGTCCTCCGAGCGCCATAACCCGGAGGCGTGACGTCACAAAACTTACAGCTTGAACACACGACTCTGGGTCCTCCCAAACTCGGCTTTGTTTGCTGTCAACGGTAGATGGGTTATTGTTTAATTGGTTCAATCAAACTCTTGCCCTGCGTCTGCCATTTCCTGAATAAACCAACGCACGTAACGCTTCGTAAAACTCGGTAACTTATGTATCGATTGACGAACTCCAGATTGTCATAATTATGAATATTGCTTATTGCTATATATATTGACACTGAAATTGTCTACGATTGCTTGTTCTGATCGCTTGTTATATAAATTTTCTAATTTTATGTTAATCTCGTATCCATCGACCGTGCCTTTATAACTGTGAACGCACCTTGATGCTTGTCTATATGCTCCAAGCCTGCCATGACACTTTCACTTTCGTTCTTGGTCTTCGATAAGCAACACGTGCCACGTGCTTTTCACCAGATTTCTTGTCATCGATTCTATTTTTCCGGATATTGGAATGTTGGAATATTAGAAGTTTTGATAATTGTGCTATTGAAATATTGAAAATTTTGATAATATTACCGGATTTTCGGTTCGCGGTAATCTCCTTTTGTGCTTGTTCCAATTTAACGTTGAGCGGCCACATATTCGGGATTCATCTTGCGTGTGCTTCGGTCAAGTTGCTTCAACTCATCAAAGTTCCATTTGACTGCACCAAACGTGTAGGGCTGTATAGGAACGGCCAGCATATTGGTCGCCTGGATCTTATTCTTCCTAGATAATTCGGAAGCCCACATTTTTCTGAGAATTTGGCGATACCTATGAGTTGAACATCCTGATCGTCACGCGATGATGTAGTTTCTAGTCTTCCATGGTGTAGATGAACGCAGGCAAACTTGTCGAGTCCGAAGCTCATGCCAATCGCTTTAGAGTAGCTATTTACCACCCCACAAGAATTTTAAGGTCCTCTTTCGAGGAAGCAAAGAGTTTAAGGTTGTCCATGTATAAAAGGTGGTTGGTCTTATATTTTTTGCATCCAGTGCTGCTTGGTGGTCCACAATTTACACTTTTTCAGCGTGTGATTTGCTTTTCTTGAGTTTGGAGCAAGTGCCCTAACTTTTGGAGTGGATCTTTTATTTGAAGTTATCTAGCTAATCACGCACTGAGTATTTGATACATGCCATCTCGCCGTTTCAATTTTAAACTAAAGCTGTGCAATACGCCCTCGAGTCTTACTCAGGCGTACTGAAGTATCGTTACTTCTATTATCGCTAAGCAAAAGGACCGCCTTCTCGTAAACGACACAGTTCAGAGTCGAGAGACTAACATCTTCGGGCAGCAAATCGGGGAGAGCAATATTGACTTCAGCTAATTTTTCAATCCTGAGAAAGACTTTTAGTGGATAGAACTCCTACTTTTCATGTTGGCATTATGCGCTACCTGCAAAGGTGATCTTGTTCGAACGGGTGGTATGTTCGCTGGAGGATGTTGCTCTTCTTCTTGCTGATAAAGAGCTTCATAACCGTTTTCGCGCCAACAGGATACTTGATATCTTAAATACTGAGGCGTTTTGTAAGCATATTCCGGATGCGTATTGACCCAACGGTCATGCAATCTCTGCATGAATCCTCTTCGCGCCGGTGAGCTTCTTTGCCAACAGGTAAGGATGTCCCTCATGAGTTGGTCCGACAATTTAAATCGATGTTCTCAAGTTTGCCCGGGTCCATTGCCTGGTCGTCGCCACAGTTCGTTGATATTGCCACTTCCAACTGAACCATGGATTCCATCCGAGAGCGCCCTATTGTAAATGGCACCGCGAGATACTTGTGACGTAACCGCATCATTCGTTTCATTGGGGAGTTAGCCCAATGCAACGTGGCTGACATCAAGGGCTGGAGCTCTCGGGCAATGGGGTTCACCCATACGTGCTCACAACCTGGTACTTCTCTATTAAACGCGCTCGCGAAATGAGGCAAGTGCTCAGTTGATTCACTGGTTTCAATCGCTGTTTCAGAACTCTATATTCTGCTCGCGCATTCGTCATAATTCCCGAGTATACATACTGGAGAGATCGTCTACAGGAATCCGATCATCACATTGGAGAGCCCTATAGGGATCCAACATTCATTCTTGAGAGCCCGTTTATAGGGTTCCAATATTCATCCTGGAGAGCGCGTTTATAAGGTTCCAACATTCATACTGAAGAGCCCGTTTATAGGGATCAATCTTTCTTACCAACGTTAGTCCCAATGCTAAAGACTGAGACCAACGATTCAAGATATTAATTAATATATCGGGCGCGGAGAGGTATACACAACTTCACACACGCAGACGGAAAAACATATATACAAAAAAGAAAGGTCAAAAACAGAAAATGTGATTGCCGCTATCATTGTTCACGTTCAGAAAACTCCGGACGATGCGGCTCGTGATGTTTGTGCGGGATACCCGGCAAAGACCGGGTATCCCTTATCACCCAACGACTTAAACATTCAATCCTTGTGCACCATGTGTACGTAGCGTGATCCAGAAATTGGACGGCGCGAGGACAGATCTTATATGTCTTAAGGAACTGAAGTAAATAATCGTGGGGTACTGAGGGAAACGCCAGTTGGTATATAGTATTTGTATTTGTATTAATTTCAAAAAGTGGCTAGTACTAATTGGCTCTATAAGGAACAGATAATACATACAAAAAATATATAATTAATTACAAGCACTGATCGATAAATGTTCAATATATGTTAAAATTAGTAAAGAGTCGTAAAGAATATATAAAATAAAATAAAATATATTATTGGTAGTCTAGAATCATAGAGGATGTATCGAAGAAGAAACAAGCCGTGTAGAAATTAATCTTGGACAATGATATGCTTGAGATTAAGTAAATAACAATTAATGGCGGATTTTACACGATGTATTTTCTTCTCAACTCAAGTTGTATCCTATCAATAAGTCATTTCTAAAGTCGAATTACTGATTTGATATAGATGTTTAAAAAGGTCAATGAACTTTAAAGTTTACATGTTCGCTGGAAAGGAATACTAAGTACTGTCTTTCATTCACGAAGTCTGGACCGGGAAGGAAGGCTTTTGTCTACAAAATGGAAAGAGTTGTAAAGGTAATGAGAAGATTCATTTTTTTATTACTATATACATCAAGTAACCCATAAAGAATTGACTTCACTTGCGTACATTAAAAAAACCAGCTTTTTCTGTGTAATGTGTTATGTTTTCACTCTTAGAAGTATTGTAAATAAATCGAATGCATACATTGAGGAAACGCTCGAGTTTCCCATGAAGGTTAACAGTAATTTCATCATATCCTAAACAGCCGTAATCGAATTGTGGGAAGTGGGAAGGGAATTTTTGTTCCTATTTAGTTGCTGAAGGAGTCGGAAAGTTTTTATACATATTTCACAGATTAACTCATTCCAAGACAATGTTCGGTTTAGTAACAGGCCCAGATCCGAAATCAACTCAAGGAATGGGATATTAAGTCCATTAACCTGTAATGGAGGTAGGGTGGCTAATTCCTCAGAAGAGGGTGATGTTGAGGGACCTATGACAATTGCTTTTGTTTGACTAGGGTTGAGAGCCAACATATTTTCCACAGCCTAATGGGCCATAGAATCAATATCTTCCTGTACCCAACGCAGCAATCGATCCAGAGGCGAAATAGGTTCCGAAATGTATAATTTAGAATCATCTGCATATTTATGGTAATTACGGTATTTAAGTTCACCTCCAAGATCAAAAGTCTAGAGATTGAATAAGATAGGGGCAAGGATGGAACCCTGAGGGACGCCACTCCTGACCCCGACCCAGTTCGATGACTCACCCTTCCTAGTGGTTACTTTCTGTGATCGATTACATAAATAAGAAGCAAAAAAACATTTGACGACTGTGTTTGAAATTTTTAAATGTTTTAATTCAAGTATCCATCGCTAGTTTGAAGTTAGTAGTAACTTTGAGTGACGCCGAAATAGTACTGTGTCCTGCACGAAAGGCGGACTTTAGGAAATCCATAAGGTTGTTGGAAATTATGCGATTCGTTAACTGGTGATAAAGAATACGTTTTAATGATTTAGTGATTGCATTTAGAATGGAGATAGGGCAGAAATATTTCGAAGAGATAGGGTTAGAAACTTTTTGAACTGGTCGAATAAAACTCATTTTCCATGGACCAGAGAATATTGCAACCAGAAAGGAGGGATTTCAAATGTGCGGAAGGACAGAAAAAATAACCGGAAGTGATAAGCGGATCATTTTAATGGAAAATCCATTTATCTCTGTTGCACTAGATTTTACCCCATTTAGTTTCTTTTTAAAAAATGTAGAAGCTATGTCGAGAAGAAAAAGTTAGTGTCATCAAAAGAAGGTGGGGTAGTACTTCACAGGGTAGATAAAAACTGATCCAAATAACAGAAGGTTATTGTATTATTAATGCGCAAGTAAACGCATAGAGAGCGTCTATGGTAGATCTACCTTTTTGAGATGCAAATTGATTTGTATGTGGAGATTTTTCCATTAGGATTTCTTCTTTCAAATGAAGGTCCACTAATTTTTCTAGTGTTTTCAGCATAAACCAGATCAAGTAGGTATCCTTGCCCGGATTTGGAATGAAGATTGCCTCAACCTTCCTCCATGCTAGCTGGGTGTATCCTATTGCCAAACATGCCCGAAGGATGCTGTATAATGGCGACACCAAGTCCGAGCCCGGGAAGCGCGCCCTCACGAGGTGCTCGAAGATTTCATTAGTCCTCTCAGCCATTTCACCCGAAGGCAATATTAATGTCCTCCGATGACATGATGAGTTACCCATTATGGTTCTCTGAAGTCTAGCAGTGTCAGTTATATTCTCGATTCCCTGACAATGTACCCTCCATGAGTCGCTTACGGCATTTTGTACCTTATTATTATATCTTGTTAGGGATGCCCTGTACATTATGCAGTTCTCTATTGCTTTTCTTTTTAGCCCTGTTAAAGAGGCGTCAAGTATACTTTTTCAGGTCGGATCTGAAATGTTAACTACATTTGGTGTAATTTCTTTAAACGTTTATAGTGCATTGTGCTCCCCCTCTGAATTACCTAGAACTAACGACGCAGACGTGGGGAGCAGCTAGTTCCATCTTTTTTTTCGTGTTTGTATTTTGTAGACCCCAAAAACTCTCGCGAATCAAGTTTTATGCTCATTGTAACCAAATTCGCAAATTTTGTAAAAAATGGCTGCCATTGTGTAGCCGCCATTTTGAATGTTCAAATTCTGTCATCAGAATCGTAATCAGCGACCTCAAAAACCACATAATCTATTTTTATGCTCATTGAGAAGGTATCCCTGTCTCTCAGAATCTTTTATAGACCAACATAATAATAAACTCCATTTTTGCATATTTTGACAATTTTTTCGAAAAAACTAACATACGAAAAATTCTGCAAAAAATATATTGTTTAGTTCAATGTTTGAGATACTTGCGAAAAAATGTTTAGATCTCTAGGACTTCAAGTTCAGACACAGCCGAATTTATTGTAAAAAAACGAGATTTTCAAGTTTTAATTGTTTATAACTAATAAGTAATTAACAAATTTACATAATTTTTTGTGCTAGTTGTACTCTTTACATGCCTAAGAGTGGATTAAAAGAAAAAATTCGTATTTATATGTCAACGCTTACTAGAAATATAATAAAAACTTAGGAGAAGTAGGTGGGACGTATACGTCCCACTGCGTCGCAAAGGGTTAAGATGCTAATCAGTAATATACTAAGTCTATTCCAAAAAATTTCTTCTCATACGTTAATTTTCTCATGATCATAAGCAACTTCATAAGCTGACCACATACTTCTAGGTCCATCCTAATGAACAATTATTATTTCTCAACTAGATGAACACGGTTCTTCTCCTCGTTTTTAGTGAAGTCCATATTCCTGAAATCATGTAACAAAAAAATCTTGATAACTAAAATACCACATTAGAGAAAAATATTAATTATATCGGATTAGTTATTATATCAGTTCAAAATAAATAATTATTGACAACAGAACCGTACAGTTTCTAAAAATTGTTTTTTCATTTGAATAGATAATAACAATTACTGCACGATGATCACGTAGATTATAACCTGCATGTTAAGTAAAGAAAACCAATTTCTTAACAAGTTTTCTGGAAAATATTCCGTCATTAAATTCAGGACTTATATATATGTCTTTTGAACCATTCACGAAGTTATTTTATTTTTATATACTTTTGCGAAAGCTGCAAGTTTCTTTTTGTTGGTTGGTTTACCCATTACAGCTTTAAAATATTTTTATAATACCGCACATTTAGTTTCTTTGCACAAATTATCGACAACAACATAGTAATATTCAAATTTATTACATCAGTACTTACCACAGATTGATCCCCGTCGTTGTTACTCACTTTGAAAAATATTATAACCACCAATTTCCATTTTCACTGTTCAAGCACTTTTCAAATATTCGGAAACATCGCGAGCGCAGACTCTAAACTAGTATTCCCTAGTCACTGCGCGGCTCGAACGGCTCAGCAAAACCGCTAATCAGCTAATATGTATCCATGGGAGTGCGCCCTGAATAAAAAAACATCTTTTTGCACATTTTCAAAAAATTGTTATTGAGCAAAAAATGTATGTTTAAATTTGGTAATTTTGTATTATTTTCCACTAGAAAAAGCTTCAATTATAACAGATTCGTAATAATTTATAAACCAATAGGAAAAATTCATAAATAATTTATTTAAGTGCTATAATTGTTTTAATTATTATTCAATAATGGGTACATTTACTAATTTCAGAGAATTTTCCGCGTAATTCAAATATTGTACTTTCAGATATTGTATATTTAAAGAGAAAAGTGGAAAAAGGGGAAGTTTTTTGAGAATAGGGGAAAAGGGTCAATTTAAAAAAAAAGGGGGATCTAGCTCTTGAGCCTGCTTTGCGATTTCCATCTTGAGCTCGGCAATCTCCTTTTCTACAGCATCAATTGTGGTTTTGCATCTTTGCAGGCTTGATGAGATGCTTTCTAGGATATTTTTTTTCTACGGAATGTATTTCAGGTTTGACCTTTCTTTCTAGGCTTGACATTAAGCTCTGCATTTGCTCATAGGTCGCCATATTAAGGTGTGGGTGCGAAAGATTTATTGCATCAGCATACGAGCACGCGTAAAAAGTAAAACAAACCTGGAAGCACTTTACACGTGAATAATGTCTGTCCTATATAAATATTTTCCCCAACTTCAGACTCACAACAGTAATAACAACAGAAAAATCACGGCATCACAGCACTGGAAAAATTCTTTGTGCAAGCGAAAACACTCTTAACTCTCGGCATATGATGGAGCAACAACAAATACGTCCTCACAGCTCGGCTGCTAGAACGAAATTCCATTTTTAATATATTAGGAAAGATAATTTGTGAACATTACTGTTTGGAAACACATCAGTATCAAAACAGAACAGTTTAAAACGCTTGTCGCTTCATAGAATCGTATGACTTTATAGGCCTAATCATTTCATTCCACGTCTGCTATATTTTAAAATTCAGACGTTCATGACCTTTTTTTAGCTTGCACGACAGGCCATGCACCAAACGGGCAGTCTTGAAATTTCCTTAGAATATGCTCCATCTATTTTATCATTCTCTTTCTAAAATTGATAATTTTCTGCATAATCATTTAGGAATAAAGTTTAAAACCTCTACCACATAATGAACTTAAACCCCCTTCCACATAATGTTTTGAAATAATGTTCATTTATTGTTTCGATGAATATAAATAAAATGTATAATAATAACATTTATAATTGTATAAGGCTGTCTATATACATATACGGTAAGATTGCGGAATTCAAAAACTGATTTTTCTTAAAAAATCATAACTCCAAACGATATATTTTGTTGCCTACATTTTGTTAATAGTCCATTTATTTTGGGGAAAAACGGAAAAAATGGATTAATTTTGACAATAATATTAAAAATGTTCTCGTTTTTTTGTTCGAAAAATTTCACATATTACATGATCGACTAATTTAATCTGGCTCTCGATTGCTGATCTTGCGCAATGCCTATAAGGCAAAACCAATATCACGTAGAAAATTCTAACATAAATGCTACTAAATATAGAACAGAATATAGATGGAGGTTATGCGTTTCGCATATAGATCTGAACTATACACCGCTAACAGATTCGCGTCAGTTTTATATACTGGAACTCTCTTACACAATCACTTGCCGCTCACACATAAACGCATAAACATACACTACAAGCCGTATCCGACATAGGATGGAACCACCCGAGGGGTGCCGTGATTTGGGGAGATAGTCGACACCGTGGTCAGTTCCTTGTTGCTACCCGATCGCCCAAGTTCAGTGCTCGTTAGTGTGCTTTCATATTATCTTTCTAACCTCTCCGAGACTCGGTACAACAGAGTTATCATCCACAACCGAGCTTACTCACCCCTTTTCAACTCGACTCGGGTCACTGACCATGAGCTAGTGATATATCTTTATATGATACCACGCTCGTTAAACACTCAGTTGCAACTTTTTTTCATGGAGACCTTGAAATGATTACCAAGAAACCTGATCAAGATCTGGTAGCTGTTGAACTAAACTTCGACCCTCGTGCCGGTGATTGTGAGGGTGATTGAAACTGCCTAGTAGATGAAAAGTGCTATGTTGTGGGTGATACTAAAAGCATACACCGAGCTATCTAAAAAATTAATCTTTAATCTATAAAAGTTTGATCACACCACGGAGTACAAAATGTAAAAATTAACGTGGCATGTTAATATTTAGAAGGTCGATATACGGGAAATTTAAATACGTAGCTGTAAATAAGATCCCTCACATATCGAATGAGGCTTGTTTCGTAATTGAAATAAACATTACAGACGGAAGGTTAAACCGACTAAGCTTTGGACAGAACCTTGCTCTTGAGGGAGTAACGTATAGAATTTGCGATATACGCATACTATGGGAAGGGAGGAGGGCTATCAATTAAAATCTACGTATGCATGCACAGTTAAAAGACAATTAGATATGTAAAAGTATCTCAAATATCAAATAACAAATTACAACACTACCCTCGGTAATCCACGAGCGCTTTCTGTCCTCTAATTTAGGAAAGAAGTAAGCAGTGAAGTTTTTCGTAAGAATTTTGTTCTTTTTTTTGATAGGCTCAGGCTTGGTATAAGCTGTAATATCTTTAATTGTCAATGAAATGATTAGAAACCCTTTTTTCGTAAAGCAATCATGGTTTCATGAAAAAACTTGTAAACTATATAGTAGTTTTGTTGCATAAAGTATTATGTGCCCCAAGGTGGAAATCTTTTTACATCGAGCGTAAATTTGCCATTACAAGTCAAGGACCCGTATTTCCTGACACAATCCTGTGGGCACAATATACTAATAAACTTACCAGAATTGTTGTGACAATAAAAGTTTTATTTTGTAAGCTTTCAACAATTTCTGTATAAACATCTCCGAAACTCCTAGTGAAATTAACTCCTTTCGTACTGTTCCACGAGCCAATGCTTTTCAATCCTTCTTTTGTATTTAGTTCAATAATGTCAAGTAGAAAATCGGATCTAAAACCCTGATGGTCGAACTTGATAATTCCTGATAATCCTGTCATTTCAACCTGCAACACATAATAGAGATTATTCAATAAGCCGATTAATAAACTGTATCGTGATCTTAGATCGATAAGCTGCTGTTTTCAATTTTTCCCACATTTAGCATCTATTCTTTGCATCAGTTCTTGTTTAATAGATAGTTTTAAATAATTTTGCTCATGAGAAAATGTTATCTTAGCACTAAATTATATATTTATATCATATTTTCAAATTTGGATATTGTTTTGATGCGTTCTTTAATTCCGAATTGAACGACTACTTTAAATTTTTGATAGCTCCAACGATTCCCAACCTCCTCTAGGGTTGGTAATATTACGTCTGCATAATGAATAATTGTTCATAAAGCCTAAATAGACGCAACCCACTTTACGTCTGAGAAAAACCAAGAGACAATTGAACATTGAATATAGATAAATTAGCCTATAGAATCCGTATTCCTGAAAGAGCAAGATATGAGACAGCTGATCACTGAGAGTATCAGTAGAGGGGACGACTCAAAAATCGGTCGCGCGCGTAAATTAATAATCGTTTGCGTAAATCATTCAAAATTCAATCTTTTAGACCGTACGTGACAACTACCGAATGTAACCATACTACCCTTAGCATGGAGATCAAGAACTATACAATAAACCCCAGAATAACCCCTAGTAGTCGTCTTTACGTTCCAAGCAGTCACAAATAACTGCTCTAAGTTGCGTACTTTTATATCACCGCAAAATAGTTAACGTATCATCGAGCATTTAACTAAGGGCCTTCGGCTGATAACTTCGGTCTTCGTAGAGTTACTTTACTGATAAAGTCCGCCGGCGTTATGTTCGTGAAAGAACTCACCCTTGAGTTTCTGCCGATTACTCGTGGAAGTATATTCATAAAAATCATCCGGTAGCATTCCCTCGCTGTTCTACGAAAGAACGGAGATTATCTGTTCTTTATTTCTAATAAGCATTCTAAAATTTAACCTTCACATTTTATTTAAACACTTTATAATGACACAATCCATATAGGATTGATAGTGACAAACAGAATTACAAAAAATAATTAGGCAGTCCTTACCAACCTGACCAGCCTGCAAGTGTGTATATGCATTAAAGGATCACTATAAATGGGATCTTCTGGGTGAAATGAAAAGATCCCCATAAACGGGCTTTCCTATAATGTATGATTGTAGTATGGTAGAAGGGTAAAAGAGCCTAGCTAACACGGGTATTGCTAGATCCCTGGGTCGAGGTCCCTCCCGGCCCGACATTGAGTTTGGGATTCGGACTGAAATAACTTACGGCCCGCATAGCGACTAAAAAACAGCCCTCTGTTAGTGTGGTGGCCTACGAACGGATATTCATTAAGTGTCTCACTCAATATGGTCACCCAAAAGCCATAGGTGTAGAGAGACCGTGACTGTGGCATTTTGGCCCCTAGGGTTACGAAGGTATCCTAACAGCCTCTCGAGGATATATTACGACCTCCCTGAGTAATCAGTCTTATTCTTGCAGGCGGGGCTATGCAGGAGCGGGTCTTTTATGTCCCTAGCTGCTCGTGGAATCAAAATAAGCGCGTTAAAAAACAACAATTTTAAGAAAGAAGCAGGAAAGGAGATGTCGGAGGGGGGATAGGGGAGAGGGATTGGTGCCGAATGGGTCTAGCATAACTGCCTTCTCTCAATCTATTTCACCGACTAGCCAAGCCCTGGAGGTGGCTGTGCCCCCGGCTTTTCGAAGAGCTGAGGGATTGTCTGTACTTCGGAATAAGGCTATGGAGACGGGTGCGGTCAATGTATCCCATGAAAAAAGAACGAATCAACGGTTCTCTCAAAAGAAAACTAAAGAGGCAAGCTAATTGGGCTAGAAAAGCAGCTTTGGGTGCAACAACACCGACAACCGGAATTGGTAGCCGGAAGAGAGGGATGGGCTCAGAGGACACCCCACTTAAGGGTGGAAGGGCTTAGCCCATAAAGAGGCAAAAGTAAGCCCAGCAGCCGGCGAACAGAAATTCGTCAGGGGCTGGGCTGCCCAGAGGACTAACCCCATGACGGTGGTGGTGACGAATACTAGCTACCCGGACTGGTTGCTCACTGAGGAGCATTTTTCGCACGTGACCTAGCGGTTAAACCTTCGCTATAAAATACTGTGGCCGAGACAAGTCCCTATGAATGGGCAGACCAGAGGATGCTGAGGCGTGGATCCCAGATCCTAGCAAATCGTCAAGCGCGATTGGCCTCAGGGACATAATACAAGGGGAGAGACAGGGGCAGCCTGTCGGGAGAGAGGAAGATCGGGGGCAGACTGAAATATCTTTTTCCAGCCTAACCTTTACCAAAATTAACACTAAACCAGGAAACTTGGTTAGTTCAAAATACCATAAGGGGATTAGAGGGGACGGGGGAGTAAAGCGGGTTTTTGTTACAGGGATGCCAAGTTGGCCAAACCAAGGGCCTGCATACTAGCGAAGAGAGTTAACGTTGTCCCGCTGCTAAAAATATATTCGAGAGATCTGATGGTGATAGCCACAGATTTCAGTGGAATTGGAAAGCTAGCCATGGGATCGGCCTACTTTATATATGGCAGCGAAACCAATCCACCAGAGGAAGTACGTATACTGGTAAAATATTGCAAGGTAAGGGGTCGCCCTCTTCTGTTGGGGTGCGATGCTAACTCGGAACATGCTTTGTGGGGTAGTATGGACACCAACTCAAGGCGGAATGATCTATTGGAATATTTAAATATTACTCACTTAGATTCTCAACACCGTACCTGCGGGCCCTTGTGGGCCAAAAATCCAAGAAGAATAAACTGGGACCAGTTTTTCATTGAACTAAAGAGTGCACTCCCGGTGGTGCCCAGTGGTGTTAATCAAATGTACTATATTCACGGAGGCCATCAAATCTACTTATGAAAGGAACTGTTGACCCACAAGGGCTAGAAAGTCTGGAGAGACACACTAGTGAAACGGAAAACTGGAAGAGCTTTGCAGCGAAACCACACAGAGGTTTAGATGTACCAGTACTGGCCAAGCAAGAACGCTGAACACACTTTTGCACAGACATCGACACAAGTTTCCTGGCCCGGATGGCATATACCCAGTCTTCTTACAGAAGGCTAGAGAGCTCATCATAGTCCCGCTCGTGAGACTTGCTAGGGCTAGTCTGATACTGGGATGTGTACCGACGACACAAAGTGGGCTAAAGTGAAAAAATCTATGACGAAATCGTAGAACTTTTGATCGGAATGAGCTAAAAGGATTATTTTGTTTTGTGTTTACATAGAAATAACTACAGAATAGAGGGAAAATATGGCAAAGCTTTCAAAACAATATTTTTGACCTTAAAAATATAGGTTTAATTTGACTTCCTGTTTCCGAGAAAAACGATTTTTGGGGTTGCTGAATTGGAATTCAAAGTCGAAATATCACATTTCAAAATATCGGATCCAATATGGTGGTCAAAAATTGAAAAACTAATCCGCTGTGACTGAAAATTACTCTAAAGGGGTTCTTCGCGTTATTGATTTTGAATCCAAAGTGAAAATGTCAAAATTCATGATGGAGCATCCAATATGGCCGAACAACTTGGTAAGAATGTAACCGATTTTATTAAAGATCGCTATTCATCGAATTTTCATGTCGCCGATTTCAAATCTAGGGAACAAATTTTACAATAGATATGGCGGAATTCACTAGAGACAATGAAACAGATTTGACTGGAAAGTGCTGCTCAGGGGTTTCTCAGGTCGGTGATTTCGAATCTGAAGTCTAAATAGAAATATTGCACTCGACCAAAACGGCCCTTAGCAGAGCAGTAAACCTAATCAAAGGACAACTGAAGGAGAAAGGCCTCGCGATTGGAACTTTTATGCACATCAAAGGAGCATTCAACCACACCTATGGAGAGGTTATCAGATCGGCCATGATTGCGCACCTTGTAAAAACTTCATTCGTGGAATGGATCTCCCACATTTCGAGAAACAGGAATCTGACAACAACTAAGGGTGATTACACTGGATGTGGAACTTTTGAATGGGGATATCCACAGGGAGGCGTTCTATCGTCTCTGCTGTGGTGCTTGGTAGTGTATAAATTGCTTCTCTGCTCACGCATCAGGGCTCCACGCTTAAGGCTAAGCGGATGAAAAACTGGTCATCATGCATAGCCGGCATGTGGATGCGCTCTTCGGGGCATTGCAGCAACCAATGTGAATAGTGGATTCCTCGTGCAAGAAGACCGTATTATCGGTCGACCCAGTAAGAAAGATGCGGTTTCATTTACCAGACGGTAAAAGTGGGAAACCACGAGTACACTGAAGGAGGAAGGACAACAACTGGTAATCAAAGAACAACCTAAATAACTAAGATTCATCCTAGATAATAACCGGTTATGGAACGAGCACCTGAAAAAGAAGTGCAAAAAATGTACAGCAACCCTGTGGCTCTGCAGGAAAGCCATAGGGATATTCTGGGGCTTGAAACTGGCCTCGAAGTCGACAACCAAATGGCGATCCTCAGCATGCTTAGAGACCAAACGCTTATTCGCTATCTTTTCGACAAGAGGTATCAAGAACTGATTCACAGATGGCTCTAGGAAAAAGAAGAAAGCAGGAGCTGGTATGTATCGTAGAAGGAGTAGAATGGGCTTCACAATCACAATGGAGTCCTACGCCACATTATTACAATCTGAGATTATGGCCATGCTACAGTGCGTCTACAAGACACAAGAGTATGGCAACAAAGTAAACATCTGTATCTACTCAGACAGACAGGCTGAGGCACTTTGAGGCACGGAACAATCTAGCGACGGCAAACCGAGCGACTCTGCTTTGGATACCTGGACAAACGGGTATCAAAGGCAATAAGATCTCAGACAGGCTATCAAAACTAGCAGAAAGAGAAAACTTCACTGGTCCCGAACCTGTTTGAGGCTTTTCCAGTAGGCTAGTCACTGAAGAAAACAACATTTAGTTGACCGAGGAACATCAAAAGGAGAGAAGGATGGCCACTGGCTGCAGACAGGTGAAAACATTCCAGGAATTGACTTTAAACCCTATTCAAGCTGAGGAAATACGCAAGCTCGGTAAGAAAGAAGTTACGGTTCTTACAGAAATGTTTTCAGGACATGAAAACCTAGGCCATCTCAGACATAAGATAGCGCTTGAAGATAGCCCTCTCTATCGTTTCTGCGGGAAAGACGATGAGACAGCTATTCCAATCTTTGTCACTGCCCCGCAATCGCGGGGAAGCGTCTGGCCGGATGGAGAGGGCTTTGAGGTCACGCTTAGCTCTACAAAACGATGCAGAAGGATTACCCGAACACCAGAGGCTCTTGTGGTCTCAACCGTAAAGATAATAATAACGATTGTCAATATAGTCACAAAAAACTTTTTTTTCAAATTTAAAACAAATGTTGTTATAAAGATCGGTATAACTGGGAAAATAGTCGACGTTAGTAAGCGAACTACAGATAAAAAATGAGTAAGAACGTCAACATGGTAAAAATTGCAAAAGAAAGAAATGACGCATTTGATCGTTTATGAAAAATCACTGATTTCTACTTAGAAAGGTCGCAATAGCCCTTAATTTTAACCCTTATGTGTTTTGAGGACACGAAGCCACCCAAGGCTGAAAGCTTTATGCATCCATTTCGCACGTGCCTTGGCATATTTTTGGCACGCTAGTATGGCTTTAAGGTTACGAGCAAGTGATAGCTTGGCAAATCCGAGAGCACCTGTCACGAGGACAATTACTTGTACCGAATATTTTGGGTACAATCTTTGCTGCTCCCTTTTAAGGTCTTGACACCTCTCCTCCTTTTCTTTCTCCTTGGCAGTAATGTTGTATTCGATCCTGGCATGCGAAAATGAAACCCTCTGTAGCTGAATTCAGCCCTGATCATCTGAGGAAAGCAAAAGTTTGCTCCTTCGACAATGACTGTTTTTCTACATTCCTGTGAAAATTTCCGTGCATTTTCTTACCGAGTAGCTCTTGATGGAATTTTTTGAACTTCTGCTTTCTTCACTTCGAATTTCAGAAGTGAAGCATCTAGATGGAGTAATGCACTTTCCTCACTTCTGATGTTAAAATTCAGGCTAAGGGTCTCGGCCGCTAGCTCCGCGGCTTTGTAAAGGAACGCTTCTTCACCAATCATCTCGTGGTTCCCGAATATTTTTAGGAGAGGATCTCTGCCATTGGCTACGATATAAGCTGTACTTAAACCAATTCGGTTATGAAGACACTGCAGATTCAGAAGTCTACGTCCGCTTTAAAATATAAAATACATGAGTGACCTTACGCTCGCGCAGGTTAGTGTCGGTACAGAAGTATCCAGAAGAATTTCTTAGTGCGAGAGACAGAGGCAGAAGTGTGATGCAAAAAAGTAAAGGGCTCATGGTAACGCCCTGAAAGACGCCCCTCTGGAAGGTGACGTTGTTTGTTGTCACACGATGATTTACAGATGAAATAGTAAATCTATTTTTCCAGAGAGGCATCAATCTCTCTATGCAGCTCACTATGTGTGGATGCACCTACAAGCTTTCCAACAGACAGATGATAAGTCTATGAGATGGGCTGCAGCGTCTTTGCAGACACACCTGTCAATTAGCAGGTTCTCTCGACAGCCTGCTACACCGTTTTTCGAGCCACGTTGCTCGTACAGCTCACGCCACACAGGCTCAATTCGCCGAACAATCCTGTTGTTTAGGACAGCTGTAAAGATCTTATACAGCGTGTTCAAACACGTTATTGGCCTGTAATTCGCTGGTTGGAGAAGTTGCCTTTTGTCGGTAGGAGTATAGTGCGTCCTAACACCAGCCACCAGCCATATATATAATTAAAACAATAAGGTTAAACAACCACCGCAGGGT